>PVLC010000734.1:11487-103467 GCA_004027655.1 Graphiurus murinus
AAAAAAAAAAAAAAAAAAAAAAAAAAAAAAAAAAAAAAAAAAAAAAAAAAAAAAAAATATATATATATATATATATATATATATATATATATATATATATATATATATCAGTTGTTTAAAATAGTAGCTGGGCATGGTGGTACACGCCTAAATAATCCCAGTACTTAGGAGGCTGAGACAGGAAGATGGCAGATTTGAGGCTAACCTCAGCAATTTAGTGTGATCCTATCTCAAAAAAAAAAAATAGAACTAGGAGTGTAGCTCAAAAGTAGAATACCTCTGGTTTAACCATCAGCACCAAAACAAAACTGTATTATCTAAAACAGACTTTCTTAAATTCATCCTTCTATATATATCTTACAAATTCAGAATGTTGTGGTATCATGTATTACAGAGCCTCAAAGACTTCTCTGTAAACCTCAGGATGACAGTGAAAAAGATAAATAACAGCGGGTCATTATTGTGAAAATAGCTTTGGCTTTGCACACTACCTGAAAGGGTTTAGTAAACCCCCTGAGTTCACACTTTAAGAACCTTTAGTAAGTTCTGAGGTGTGAGCTCATTTCCACAGTAAAGGTGTTTGGGGTGCTCGAATCTGGCGTGTTTTTAGCACACATAGAGCTGAGGGTTCTCTCAAGAATTGTTAATTTGGGGGGGAATTTGCTGGGGCTAAGGCCTCACGAAAGCTCACCATGCACTCTACTGCCAAGCAACACACCAGGCCCTCATTTTTTATTTCAAAACCGGGTTTCGGTTTTGACTCTGAGAAACTACACACTGTTCTCAAAGGCTAGCTTTCTCAAAGGCCAGCAACAACAACAAAACTGTCTGAAGGGCTAGAATACATTATTTGTGTTTCCTGTTATTTATCATCTGGGTGACATGGTAAACCACTTGAACTTGGTGGGCCTCAGTGTCCTTATCTGTAAAATGGGGGCTCATTACTCTTACTGTGCCCACAAAACAGAATTGCTATGGTCAAATGAAACAAAATATGTGAAAGCAGTTTGAAAGTTTTAAAACACTATGAAAATCTAAACTGTTATTGTCATTGTGACTCCTTTTTACTACAACTCCTGTTACATTAATGGAAAGATGAAAATACCCTAATTTGCTTTCCTCCCTTTTAAACTTGGTATCCTCTCAGGAGTGCTTAGAGTAAGAATAGATGGCCTTAAACCTTTATCTCTTGTTCAGGAGCCAGCCTCCCCATGTGTGTGTTTGGATCCTGTTTCCTTTGTTCATTTACTTCTCATGTGAAGTAAACAAGTCATTTGTGGACTCAGAATCAGTAGGCATAAAATGTGCCCTTCTTTCTACTCAGAAACAGAAAACCTAAAAACATGAAACTTAAGTTGCTTTCTTAAAGTTCTGTGGGATTGGAGGTGACCAATATTTCACTTAACAAAAATATAAATAATTAAAATATTTCTGCTTCAAGAAATCTTTCTACTTTGTCTACATAATACATATAATAAATATGGAATGATTTTTGCAAACCATACAGAAGACTCTGCTTTGATACTTTATACTTGGTACCTCAGAATGAGATCTTCTTTGGAGCCATGCTCCTTATTGAGGTAATCAAGTGAAGATGAGGTCATTAGAGTTGGCCCTAATCCGATATGACTGGCATCCTTATGAAAGGGAGGTATTTGGAGAATAACATGCACACAGGGAAAATGCTGTGTGAAGGCAAGGATTGGGATGATGCTTCTGTGAGCCAAGGGATGATAAAGAATGCCCAGACAATGTAGAAGGTAAGTGACCGGCGTGAACAGACCCTCCTTCGCATACAGCAGAAGTTACCAAACTTGCCAGCACCTTGATCATGGCCTGCTGGCCTGCAGAACCACCAGACAATTAATCTCTGTTGTCTAAGCCACTCAGATTCACAGTTTTGCTTTCCATGGTTTCAGTTACCTGCAGTCTGAAAATGTTAAATTGAAAATTCTAGAAATAAACAATAAACAATGCATATATATATATATATATATATATATATGTATATATATGTGTGTGTGTGTATGTATTTTTGTGTGTGTGTGTGGTACCAGGGATGGAACCTGGGGGCATTCTACCTCCGAGCTACAGCCCCAGCCCTATTTTTTTTATCCTTTATTTTGAAACGGTCTCACTAAGTTGCGGAGGGCCTCACTAAGCAGCTGAGGCTGGCCGAGAACCCGGATCCTCCAGTCTCAGCCTCCCAAATGCTGGGATTACAAGCGTGTACCACCACGTCTGGCTCTTAATTTTAAAATTGTGTAGTGTGGTAAAATCTTACTCTATTCTACTAGGGATGTGAGTAGTCTTCTTGCCCAGTGTATCCATGCCTATATGCTATCTGTGCATTAGTCACTTAGCAGCCATCTTGGTTGTCAGGTCAGGGATCAGGATGTCACAGTACATGTATTCAGGCGACCCATATGCATTTCCTAACATCCCTTCAAGTGCCGGGATTATCCTCCTCACTTCATCTCATCATGTAGCTGTTGTGTGATCTCACACTATCACAAGAAGGGTGAGTAGAGTCAAATAAGCTGTTTTGAGACAGGGACCACTTTCATGTAATTTTATTAGAGTACACTGTTATAATTGTTCTATATTACTAGTATTGTTAATATTTCACTGTGGCTCATTGACAAGTTGTATTTTGTGTTAGTAATCATTCCACTGTGAAGACTAAGATACATACACAACTTAAAGGAGGAACTGTAGTCTTTATTTGGCCTACAGTTTTAGAAGTTACAGTCCAGTCAGTTGGGTCCCTTACTTTGGATTTAGATGAACAACACTACAGCAGAGAGAAAGGGCAGAGGAATATGCTTAGCTCATGACAGGCAGAAAGGAGAGAGAAGAGCTGGGTGTGGTGTTGCACATCTGCAATCCAGTACTTGGGAGGCTGAGATAGGAGGATCATAGTTTCAGGACAGTTTCAACAAGTAGTGAGACTTTCATCAACCTAGAGATATCCTAATGTTTAATAATAAAAATAAAATAGGGCTGAGGATGTAGCTGAGTTCAGTCCCCAGTACTACACACACATACACACACACACACACACACCCGAGGGGGGGGGAGCAGGGTGTATAAAAGAAAGAGATAAAGAGCTTTGGACAAGAAATACCCTTCAAGGACACACCCCAGGGACCTATTCCTTCAATCATACCCCAGGGCCTACAGTTGTCCCCACCTGTCAGTGGTCCGTTCAGCTCTGCAGATTGATCCACTGAAAAGGTCAAAGCCCTTGGGATTCAATCAGTTCCTCAAAACCCCACTTCTGAACATTGCTACATGAGGGGTCAAGCCTTCAACAGATGAGAGGAACATTCCAGATCTAAACCATAACATTCCATCTCTGGCCCCCAAAGGCCCATGCCCATCTTAACGCAAAATGCACTCAGTCTGTTTCCAAGAGTCCCTATAATCTTTTCTGCATTGCTCAAAAATCCAAGTCTAAAGTCTCCTCTGGGACTCAAGGCAAACCTTTAGCTAGCTGTAAGCCAGTGTAAAAGTAAAAAAAGCAAGTTGCCAACTTCCTGTGTACAGGTACAGGGTAAACATTTCTATTCTAAAATGGAGGTTGGGAAATTAGAAAGGAGTTATGGGGCCAAAGCAAGATGGAAATCCTGCAGCTCCACATGGCAAGATGTGAGTTCCAAAAGTAACTGAAGCTCCCTGCAGTTCTGCTGGCTACAACCCCAAGGCTTCTCTCTTGGGCTGGTTCTGCTCTCTCCCTGCAGCTTTCCTCAGCAGATATTCCATGTTACTGACATCTCGAATTTCCTGGGGTCTCCATTGAAACTTAGCTTCAGTCTCATAGCTTCACACATCACCCTGGCAGGTAGGGATTCCCACCTTTGACACACATTGCCTGGCCTCCCAAGACTTGAAATCTGTGTGGAAGCCCTCATAACCTGTAACTCCAGCATATTGCATTACTGCAAAACCAGCACCACTGGGGTGATAGCAGGGTCTGCTGCCAGTGGAAGCAGTAACCAGGCCCTATTAGATCATGGCTGCGGCAGTCTCTGAGTACCTGGGTTCCTCAGAGAGGATAGTGAAAGGAATCCTGGAGAAGCAACTTCTTTGTCAACCCTTTTATAGGCAGGACACCCCTGAGCTTTGAAAGCAAAGTCTTTCAAAGGAGTTTCACTTTTACACATTTGAGCCTGTAGTGGGGGAGGGGATGTCTGACCAATTCCTGAGATGTACTCAAGGCATTTTCCCCATGGCTCTAGTACAGAGTACTTGATTTAAAAAAAAAAAAAAATAGCTCTAATCTCTTCAGCAACCACACCTTCTTTGGCCCCCACTTAATGTGCACTTTTTCTGACCAAATGACAAGTTTTTCAGATCTTTCTGCTCTGCTTTATGCTCTTGATTATTACAGTAAACCTATATAAGAGCCACCAGCAATACTCATACCACTGCTGAATATTCTGCTTCCTTAAAACTTCCTCCACCAGATTAATTAGACCTTCATCTTTAAATTCAGCTTCACACAAAACCTCAGGACATAGCCAAAATATAGGCACGTTCTTTGCCAGAATATAACACATGTGTCCTTTAGTCCAATTCTGAATAGATTCTCATTTGCATTTGAAATTTCGTGAGCAGTCTTTACTGTTTGCATTCCTATCAGCTTTCTGGTTTTCCATGTTTACATCAGAATCCCACTGCATTGGTTCCATCCCCAACATGCAACTGTCTCGTCTCCAAGTCTTCTTTGAAATCCGGGTAGAAGCCCCATGACCTCATAACTCTAGCATTTTGCATTCCTGTTTACAACATTCTAGTTTCTCCACCTGCATCTTCAAACTTTGCCAGATTCTTCTCACAGACCAATTCCAACGTATTCTGAACCATATGGTTAGGTATAGTCACAGCAATGCCTACACTTCATGTACCAAATTTCTGTTATCTTTTCATTCTATGGCCCACAGTTTTAGAGGTTTGAGTTTATGATAGGCTGGCCCCATTTGTTTGGATCTGAGATAAGACAGAATAACATGGCAGAGGAGAGCGTCTCATCTTGTGACAGCCAGAGAGAGAGAGAGAGAGAGAGAGGAGAGGAGAAGAGAGAGGAGAGAAGAAGAGAGAGGAGAGGAGAGCCTGCCCAAGTGAGCCGGGACAAGAAATACTGTTCTAGGGCATGCCTCCATGAGTCACTTCCTCCGACCATGCCCCACTGCCTAGGATTTCCACCACTGCCAGTATTTCGTCTATCAAAGGACTACCTACATAAGGGTCATAAGGTCGGACCCCTCATGATCCAGTCACTTCCCAGAAGCCTCACCTTAAACTTTGCTGCATTGGGGACCAAGTTTTCAAAACATGAGACTTTCAGAGACATTGAGGGACGTTCAAGATCCATACCATAGCATACTCTATCATGGGATGTTTATGTTTCCTAAGTATAATGTTAATATACATGTGCATTTACAATGGATGACTACAAATAATAAAATTGATTCTTTTGTTTGGTTTGTGACAATCATTCTATATTTACCTATACATAATATCCATGGTTTGTTACTTGCTGGTTTCAGGCACCCATTGGGGTTTTGGAATTTACCTCCATAAATAAGGGGAGACAGCTGTGCTTTGTTATGGCAGTCCTAGCACACAAATACACCCTCTCACTGGAAAATAAACAAAAGTGTCCAGATAGATTGTGGGCATGACAACATAGGCAGAGCCACAGACCACTCTCCTGTACTTCCATTGGCTACTGCTGAAATCCTACTGTCCTTCCAGATTTAGTCCAGAAGTCACAAAGACTTTCACAGTCTTCTGATAAGAGGCGCCATACTTCCCTTTTTGTGCTCATAACTTAGAGAGAAAAGCATATATTCCTAGTTCATTCTTCCCCCTACAATCTATTCTGTTATTGAAACTAGACCCATCTTGCTAATATTACTTAATCTTGCTCTTCTATTTTAGTTCATTTTTTATCACTTCCCCTGTCCACCCAGTTCCACACGTTTTGAAGGCAAGGACTGTCCTACTCATTTGGGGGTGCTAGTGCTGAGTACAGTGCCTGCATGGAACATGCAAATTATAGTAAAAAACGTGCATTCTCAGTAAATACTGGAGACACCGAAATAATTTTTCACATAAGCATTTTCTCATTTAATTATACTGAGAGAGAACCTTTCAGAGTAAGAGGAGCTGAAATCAGTTGTATGATCAAAGGCAAGTACCCAAGAAATTATTTTGTTGTTACTGAGGTTTGTAGAAAAGGAAGTTGTGGCAAAAAAAAAAAAAGTCAGCCTGGGGATTTAGGGAGTCTAGGGCACAGAGCCAAAACGCAAACTAATTTTATCTAGTTGAAGTATAGATGGGATTGGATGCATAGCTTTGAGAGCTTTTCAGGGTGGAAGTATGAAGGTTTGCCATATTGGGAGTTTTGGCTAAGAAGGAAGGAAGATGTGGTTATAAGGCCAAAACAGACTAGAACTGGGGTTTGTTTGGGTGTTTGGGAGGACAAAGGGGAATAACAGAAAGAGGAACCGAAGGATTGCTTCTGTCTAGCTACTGCTCAGGCAGGAGAAACTGGGACTAGCGAGTAGTGAACCTGAGGCTGGGGTAGAAGGAGGTTAGTTGACAACATTTTTTAAGCAAAACATCAGAACTTGTGGATAAATACAAGAAATGTAATTGCACAATAACACAGCATGTTTGAAACTGGAATGGTTTAAGAAAATGACCATACATGGATGCTATCATTATAGAAATGACAAATGGGGTGATCTTGAAGTGATGGTCATTGCTTTGTCAAACATTAGCTTCCATCTTCTTTTCCCCTTATCTAGCCTGAAGGCTGGACTGAAGTACATTGTTATTATTAGGTTTTGTCTTAAGAAGTGAAATGATTTTCATATTTCTTTTTCTTAAAAATTCAAATTATTATATGGCCTTCAATGGATGTTTCCCCTCTTAAAATGTCTATCCTTGCTCTAAGATTTCTCCTTATAAGACCATTTAAATTCTGTTATTTCTCAAGCTAAGAGAATTTCTACTTTGCTCAAGGCACAAGGAATTTTCTTTCTTTTTCCATTTTCTTATAATGTTTAGATTATAGACATCATAATTTAAAAGAGAAATCACATGAAGACATTTTTCATTGCATAGTTTCATCTAGCACAATAATATCCCCTTTACCAATCCTTGAAATGTAAACGGGTTTCAATATGTTTTTATTGTTAGGATTGCTACTCTTTAGAAGGTGAGAAGACAGCTGGTAGTAGGAGGAGTATGGACCAGCCACAAGAAGCACAAGATACTGCCCTTGTCACTGGGTCATTTTCTCAAACTAGTGCTAAAGCAGGTTGACCACAGCATGAATTTTACAGTAGTATGACATTGTCTCTAACATGTGCTTTCGGATGTATAGACTCTAGTCGTGTTTCACTACTTCTGCCATGGCAGAGAAGCTCACTGGCTTCCACATGTATCTCCTACAGGCATATATTGGAATTGTGGCCTGTGTTTCACGTATGAACTTCCAGAAGTTGGTGTGGGAGCAGTACTCTTCAGTCTTCCAGGGGCCAGAGTGTGTGCTCTGTGCAAATGTGAGCTTTTGCCAGGCAAAATGAAACACAGTCATCTTCATGAAAGAAAATGTCAAGAACCCTTCAACTGTTTTAACTTAGCTTATAAGTGTTTATGTTAAAGTAACTAGAAGATTGGGAAAAACTTCTTCCCCCACCCAGCTATATATATACATAGAGTTTTACTATACACAAACATACATACATATGTACACACACGCACACATATACACACATATATACATATGTTCAAATGAACAGTTAAGGATCTATTTGTGAACCATTGGAATTAGTTGTATATTTAACCTAATCTAATGATTATTAACTTTCACTTGATGAAAACAGTCTTATTTTGCATGGGTTTTAAGAACATGTTCAGAGATTTTTTTTTTTTCTTTTTCTGTTCTTTTTTTTTTTTTTTATACTGGGGTTTGAACCCAGTGGCTTCCACCTCTGAGCTACACCCCCAGCCCTGTTTTACTTTTTATATTTTGAGGGTCTTGCTCAATTGCTGATATTAGCTTCAAACCTGCAATCCTCCTGTCTCAGCCTCCCAAGGAATCATACCTGGCTATATTCAGAGATTTACTATATGCTTAGCTTAGTAGAATTTTTTAAATATAGGATTTGAGTAGAGAGAAAGGGAGCTGGTGTGGTAAGATGTAGCATAGCCGAGAGGTCAGAGTTCAACTGAGAGG
The DNA here is from genome assembly GCA_004027655.1 of Graphiurus murinus. NCBI lineage: Eukaryota > Metazoa > Chordata > Mammalia > Rodentia > Gliridae > Graphiurus > Graphiurus murinus. The sequence continues at coordinate 19,742 of PVLC010000734.1, forward strand.
CAGCAGCATGCAGTAATTAAGTATGTGAACTTTGGGTAAGCCCAAATCTAAGCTTATACTCTTTATTCATTAACTGTGCAACCTTGAACAAATTACTTAATCTCTCTATGCCTCAAGTTCTTTAGTGAAATTGTTGTGGTAGTACTTACGTCATCGGTTATGAGATTAAATTAGTTAATGTTCATAAAGCACTGAGAATGGTGCTTAGCTCATAGTAGATACAAAATGAGCATAACATAAAATTCTTCCTATAATTATTTTTTTAAAAACTTGAGATAGAATTTCTGCCATGCATTCTTTGGATAAACATTAAATAACTAAATTATAATTTTGGATATTTGTTATGAAAAACTGTGAACCTTGTTTTGATTCTTGATCAAGAGGAGATTATGAAAATAATATAACCCAGTCAGGCTACAAAGCCCTTTGTATTCCACATCAGGGCTCAAGCAAGGGTCAAGTGACACAGACCCTTTTGGAGAAGTTTCTGAGTATTTGGGAATATACTGAATGAGAGACAGGAGAAATTAGTGGAGGCTCCAAATTGAATGCCCCTGAAGTCACGTGCTGTTATTGGTATCGTGTATGCGTGATAGGAACGTGGACATAAGCAACACAGTTATTTGTGAAAAATAGCTGACAGTACAATACAGCACTGTTGCAAGGTGCTCTGTCAGCAAGTTTGGAAAGCAAACTATCAGTGTTTTGACTTTAAACCATGGTTCTAATCTGGTATAATTTTAGCAAAATTCCCCTACTCTGCCGAATTTAATAGAGTAATTAGGCTAAACGTCTCAGAGTGTGCAGCTCCAGGAGCTGAGATAACCACATGGGTTGAGGGTTGCATCAGCTACCCACACCGGTAATATAAAGCTGGTTCCACAAGTCAGGTCTCAGCTACCTCTCTGCATTCATTTCAGGTTACTTTCCTTAGCAAAGCTCAATTTAACATGCTCACCCTGGAGCATGCAATATTGTTCTTACAGTGGTGAGCCTCAGAAGAACAGTGATACTCCTTTGTCTCAGTCTTTACGTTCTGTTTCACTGATACAGCCGACTAAGTGCTTTCTTCTCTATAGCATTATGAGAAAACAAGTCTTGTTTTGAAAATATCAGGACCAGTGATTTGTTTTATAAAAATACGTTTGGTGTCCTAAGTTCTTCATCTAGTTTTCAAGTTAGAATTCTGTTTTCATTCTGTACACCATATTAGTTTCATAAACAATTCTGATTCTGTAGTTTAAAATTTACCCCTCATATACCTGGATCTGGGAGTGTGACTTGTTATTTATGGTCCTACTTGAAGCATTCATTCTATAAATCTTAGGTATAAGATTGGCTTCCAAAAAGCATTTTTAAATAGTTCTCAGTTATAATTCTCTACATTTAATCAATAGTTTACCATTTTATGACAGCAAATATATTTTAGGTTTCATTATATAATGGAAAATCTAAAATATATGCTAAGTATGGGAAACAGCATAATGAATAATTCCATCCACCTTTCAACGAATATCAGCTCATAACTAATTTTGTCTCCTGCCATTTTCCTGTATTCCCTCCACTTCCATGCTATTTTGATGCAAATCCCAGATACCATATAAGTGATTTGTAAATATTTCTAGATATATTCTTTAGATACTATTCTTCGTAAGTGTTAATCACAATACCATTATTATGCTCCTTCAACTCAATAGTCATTCCTTGCATTATCTGCTTCCTACCATTTCTTTTTGTTGTAAAGATAGCAAGTCTTTGTTCTCTAGAGTTTCTCTTCATGTGTTTTTCTGGGGTCACATGCTGCCATGTAGTATATTCTGTCCACGGAATGAGGAGGTAGATCGAGATTGATCTGATTTAAGATGGTTTCCTTTCCTTCCTTTATTCACAGAAGTACTTTGTAGGTGGTATTGTTTACCTCTAGTAAGAAACACATGTCTAGTTTCTTTCTTTAAGGGATGTTAGTAGCTATTGGTGGTCATTGTGTTACAATCATTTTTTCATTAGAGGTTGTAAAGAGGTGGAATTTTAATTCTATTGTTTCTTCAATCATTATTTGGAATACTTCTATAAGAAAAAGGCTCACTTACCCATTATTTGATTACCGTAATATAGCTTTTATAATAAAACTAAAATTAACTTTAAACTCTTTTCTTCACTTACCAATTTTTACAATGAAGAATTTTTTAAATTCATAGATAGAGATATTTGATGTGTTTCAATGTATTGCCATTATTATCCTTAGTCGAGTAATATTATTTCATCTTCATGGAGAAAAGCGTGATTCAGGTTGGCTCCTAATCGATCTTTTGAAAAAACCAGTGGTTGTTATTAGGTGATATTGTGACAGACTATACTACCATCAACAAATTGCTTACTAAAAATATTTTTTGTAATTTTGTTGTATTAGTATGTCCCAATAGGAATATGTAATAAAAAACTATTTATGGGGTCAAAATGTCAGTTAGGTCAGGTTGGTTGGTAGCATTATTCAAATGTTTTATATCTTTTCTAACTTGTATCTTCTTGTTCTGTCAATTACTGACAGAGCAGTGTTTAAATATTCAACTATAATTATGGAGTTATCTATTTATCCTTTAGTTCTATGCATTTTGGCTTTATGAATTTTTCATTTTGAACTATCTTTCTTAATCAGGGAAAATATTCTTTGTTCTAAAATTATTCTGTCAGATAGCTACTCTACCTTTTTTTTTTTTGAGAGGGCATAGGGGATTGAAAGCAGGAGCATTCTACCTCTGAGCTATACCTCCAGCCATTTTTATTTTGTATTTTGAAACAGGACCTCACTAAGTTTCTGAGGGCCTTCGTAAATTGCTGACATTGGCCTCATACCTGCCACCCTCCTGTTTCAACCTCCCAAGTACTGGGATTTCATGAATGTGCCACCACACCTGACTTCCAGCTTTCTTTTGATTTTTGCTTACATATTAAATTTTTCCAACTTTTAGATTTTAAACTATGTGTCTTTATATTTATAATGTGAAGTTGTTTTTTGTTTAGTAGGCACAATATATTGTGGTCATATTTTTATTGAACATAACAAAATCTTCCTTTTATTTGTGTGTTCAGATTATTCACCTTTAATGTAATTATATATATATGGTTGGGGATAAGTCTGCCATCTTGCTATTTGACTATTTTTTTTTTTTTTGGCGGTACTGGGGATTGAACTCATGGGCATTCTACCTCCGAGCTACACCCCCAGCCCTATTTTTTATTCTTTATTTTGAAACCGAGTCTCACTAAGTTGCGGGGTGCCTCACTAGGTAGCTGAGGCTGGCCGCGAACCCGGATCCTCCGGTCTCAGCCTCCCAAATGCTGGGATTACAAGCGTGCACCACCACGCCCGGCTTAAAAGTTACCTTTTAAAGAGATTAAAAATGTGAAAAAAATGCCTTTTTTTTTTTTTTTTTTTTTTTTGCGGTATTGGGGATTGAACTCAGGGGCGTTCTACTATTTTGAAACAGGGTCTCGCTAAGTTGTGGAGTGCATCACTATGTAGCTGAGGCTGGCTGTGAACCCAGATCCTCTGGCCTCAGCCTACCAAATGCTGGGATTACAAGCGTGCGCCACCATGCCCGGCTGAAATGTTTGCATGCATATTGCCATTTCTGGCAGTCTTCATTCGTTGTTGTTGATTTAAATTTCCATCTGGTATCATTTTTATTTTGCCTGAGAAAATTTCATTAACAGTGCCTAAGTACAGATATACTAGAGATTAAATATTTTAAATTTTTATTTTTCTGGAAAACAATTCATCTTCAATTCTGATAGTTTGGCAAGGACATTTACATTTGCAGGGTTTTAAAATGTTCATTACTGTATCGATGTCTCCCCATTCCCTTTTCACTTGCAAAGTGTCCCATGAAAATTCTTCCATCATTTTATCTTTGTTTCTCTTTATGTAATATGTCATTTTCCTCTGCTGCTTTTGAGATCTTCTTCTTGTTTTCAGAAACTTAATAATGCTAGGATTTGATGGTTCTCTTTTTGTTTCTTTTGAGTTTCATGGATCTATAGCTCATCATTTTATTCAACTGGAATATTCTTTTCTGTCCTTCATTCCCCCTCTGGCCCCTCTGGGACAACGATTGCATATGATACTGCTCCAAGGTCACGGTGCTATAACATTTTTTTTTTTTTTTTTTTTTTTTTTTTGCAGAACTGGGGATTGAACTCAGGGGCGTTCTACCTCCGAGCTACACCCCCAGTCCTATTTTTTATTCTTTATTTTGAAACAGGGTCTCACTAAGTTGCAGAGGGCCTCACTAAGTAGCTGAGACTGGCCGCGAACCCAGATCTTCAGGTCTCAGCCTCCCAAATGCTGGGATTATAAGCATGTGCCATCACGCCCGGCTCTATAACATTTTTTGAATCATTTTTTTTTTCCTCTGAGTTTCATTTGGGGAGGATCCTATTACTGTCTTCTAGTTTGCTGTTCTTTTCCTCTGCCATGTATAATCTGCTGTTATTCTCATCCAGTATATGTTTAATTTCAGACATTGCAATTTTCATCTTCAGTAGTCTAATTTAGGTCTTTTTTATCATCTAATTTCTCTTCTGTATTGTCATGTTATGCAGTATTGTCTTGTACATCTGGAGCCTTGTAGACTTGTAAAACAGCCTTCAGCCTGTGTCTTTTCATACCTTTGCCAGTGTGTCACTGGTTGGGTGGTTAGACATGAAATGACTGAGTTAAAAGATAAATGTGTGTATCGTTTTGACAGAAATCTCAAAATTAACCTTCAAAAGGATTGTACCATTACGAATTCTCACCAACAATAGTTGGCTTTTTTCCTCCAAGGCCAAATCCACATATTTCAGATTTTTATATTTTTGTCAATCTATTAGTTGAGAAATATCTGACTACGGTTTAATTTGTATTTCTCTTATTGCAAGTGAAGTTGAGCATCTTTTTATACAGTTAAGAACTATTTGTATATCTTCCTGTGATTTACCTGTTAATACATTTAGCTCTTTTTGTTTTGTGGTACTGGCAGTTGTACCTAAGAGTATTCTACCTCTGAGCTATGCCCCAAGCCCTATTTTATTTTTTATTCTGAAACAGGGTCTCACCAGTTGTAAAGGACCTCACTGAGTAGCTGAGGCTGGCTGCAAACCTCCTATCCTCCTGTCTCAGCTTCCCAGGTAGTGGGATTATAATCATGCTCCACCATGCCTGGCTAGCCTATTTTTTTAACAGGGAGTTAACGTCTTTCTCCTCTGTGTTTTGAAACTTCATGTTTGTGATCATATTCATATCCCCTCTTTATATTATAGAAAGTCACAAATTATTTTTATTGGACTTTTGTCTTTTTACTTTACCCATGTTACCTTCCTGTGTAAAAGTTTTATTTGATATGGGGTCTTGCTGTGTTGCCCAAACTCACAGAACTCCTGCCTCAGCCTTTTGAGTGACTGGGATGACAGGTGTTCACCGTCACACAGCTTATGTAAAAACCACGCCAGCTTGGTGAGACCCTGTTTATTTTAAAAATTTTATGTATTCAGGTTTAATAATCCTTTCTCTTTTTGCTTCCTAAATATGACTTAATAGGAAAGTTTTTTCATTAATTATAAACAAATTGACTTATCTTTTAAATACTTGTATGACAACTGTTTACATTTAATTTCTGATCTTTTTACACTTCATTTTACATTTAATTTAAAAATTTATCTTACACCATAGGCCAGACACTATGCTTTGACATAGGTGGGGAGTGACAGGGATATATTGGGGCAGGATTTGGGGAAAATGAAGCATGAAATTGGATAAGGTGCCAGGCGTGGTGGCGCATGCTTGAAATCCCAGTACTTGGAAGGCTGAGACTGGAGGATCCGGGTTCGAGGCCAGCCTCAGCTACTTATGAGGCCCTCTGCAACTTATTGAGACCCTGTTTCAAAATAAAGAATAAAAAATAGGGTTGGGGGTGTAGCTTGGAGGTAGAATGCCCCTGGGTTCAATCCCCAGTACTGGAAAAAAAAAATAATTGAATAAGGCATCATTACTGCATCAAAATACTTTCACTTAGAAGAAGAACCTAAGCATTGAACAACTGAGTAAATTTATACCACCAGTCTGTATGGAAAGATAATATAATAAAGAAATTGGTTCTCTCCAAATGAACTTATTGATTTACCTGAGAAGACAAGGATGAACGAACACACACACACACACACACACACACACACACACACACACAGAGAGATAAATTCTTATAAATGTCTTTTTACAGTAAGATAATACAAAAGGATATTATTTCATGGGATAGTCAAGACTTTCATGTGAACTGACACTAGAACTGGGTTAAAGAAGCATTTGCATGATATGAAAGTATTTGCATATTCTTGAAAAAGTGGAAGAGTTCCCTTGGATGGACTATTTACCACATACAAGCTTCAGGGAGGGAGGGGTGAGAGAAAGAACTCAGTGGTCTCCCTAGACCGGGGGACAGGAAGGATTTTCTGAAAAGCCCAGACTGCCATAGTTGAGGCTCGCAGATCACATGACCTCCCTCACAGTCCCTCAGCTCTGCTGTTGCACGGTGAAAGCAGCCACGGGCAGTGTGCACAGGAGCACGGCTGTGTCCCTCAGGAGCTTCGTGTACAAAAGCAGCCATGGGCAGTGTGTGCACACACGAGCACCGCTGTGTCCCTCGGGAGCTTCGTGTACAAAAGCAGATGGCAGCTGTATTTGACCCACGGGACATGGTTTGCCAACCCCCCAAATTAAAGGATTAGGGAGGGAAGGCAAATGGAGATCCGGGGTGTTGGAAGCATAGCAAAGCCTAGGAAGCGAAGAGAAAAGTCAGAGTAATGTCATCGTTTCTTTATTTTCATACCCTCAAAGAGCCAAGACGCCTGTGTGGCTGTTGCCACTGTGTAACTTTACAGAGATGATGTCAGTCTGAGATCAGAATCCTCTTGCTCTTTTATATTGAAAAACATGAGTTGTGGGAATAAGAAAGGAGTGATGGTTTCATTTTTACTTTAGCCAAGTAGGAGCAATAACATTAAATCATCTAGAAATTTGGGTAATCTTTATTCCAGTTACAAGTAAGTACCACCCTGTGCTGGAACTCTACCAAAGTGGGAATTGTGACTTTAGAAGTCAGTTTGTTAGTGTGGTAATAAGTCACTGTTGTAATTTATATGGTTGAACTTACAGGAACCTTAAAGATATCAAGCATTGTATTAAATTCTGAATAATTAGATCTGAGGGGAAAAATCTTTTGATGAATTGAATGGAATGGCTAAATTTTGTGGGTGGTAAGTTAAAGAATATTCTGAATATTCTTTAGACTTTTACATTCCAATATACTGAAAGCTTAATAACAGAATTTATTTTATTTCTTCCAGATGGGGCCGTACTGTGTTCCCTGGGCTGCTGGTCTTGAACTCCCGGCTAACGTGATCATCCCATGAAGCTGGGACTACAGGTGCGTGCCACACACCCAGACCAGAAGGCTTGTTTTTGACTGCCTGTTACAGAATGGAGATGTTCAGTTGGATAAATGCATCTTCATTTTGGTAACAGTACCAGTAATTATTGATTAGATAAGTGGATTTCAAATCATTCATCAGTCTGAGTACAAATCTTTTTATGTCACAGTGGTGATGATTATTTTAAAATTATATCTTCAAGATAAAAAATTTAACTACATCTCTGGAGGACCACCATCTAGGAATTATTATAGTAAAAATGGCAATTTTCATCAAAGAGCCAGTGATGTATTCATAATCACTGGTTTTTACATGAGTGTGTAAGTCAGACAGGATGTAATTACATTTTAGGATTTTTTTTTAATTCACTAGAGCCTGTGAAGATGCTTTTTGAGCAGGATAGTAATGGAGAATGTTAGCCTGAAAGCAAATTACCTTTCAGCAAGATGAAGTTTTCATGTTAATACTAAATAAGATTCCCAATGTGTCCCTATACATTATGATATACTACTTTTGCAATATGGACAGAAATTACTTGGCCATTCATACAACTTCTCTTTTCTTATTTAGTTTTTCAGAAAGGAGGCAGGCATGAAATATGTTTTTCCTTTTTTTCCCAATTACTGTTCACTCTGTTTCTTGGGGTTTTGGGGGGAAGGGGTTGGCATTTACTATTCTCAACAAACAAGGTTTTTCCATGTGCTAACATACGTTTGAGCTCCACAGTAATCAATAGTCTGTGACCTGAAGAAAGGATTTGAAAGTGATCCCTGGCTTTTCTACATTTGGCGTTTGCCCCCTGGGCTCTCTTACTGGGAGACCTTGCTGACGGGGAGTAGGGCTGTGCAGGGGAGGTGTGACAACAAAGGGACAAGAAAGCGGTGCTCCAGTAATTGACTGGAAGGTCCTTGGACTGAGAAGGCTCCAGGGACTCAGTTCCTACATAGGCAAACTGAAAACCGAGGCGAGGAGAACAGCAAAGTGAAACTTAAGCTTCACTGGTCAGAAACCACCAGCTCACCAGGGCCTTTCCACTGCAATGGTCCGAGTAAGGCTGCTACTCCACTTTAAGCAATCACTCACTTTCCTTGCCTTACTTCCAAGTCTAATGAAATCAACTATTGTTGGGTGTGGGGTCCAGAGGAAGAGGGAGGAGTCATCAGTACCTTTCAGAATTTTGACTTGGATGACTAAATGGATGACAGTGCCCTTAGTTGAGGCAAATAGCACTTCTTGATTAAAACATGAATTTTTAACTTGTATAGAGCAGCTCTGACACATAGAAATAAAATGCAGGCCACAAAAACATACCAGGGGTGATTTTAAGTTTTCTAAAAACTACATTAAAATAGGTAAAAAGAAACAGGTAGAATAATTTTAACATTTTATTGAAATTATATCTGAAATATTACAATCTAAATTTGTAACCAATGTAAAAAGGATTAATGGAGCACTTTACATTTTATTTTTATATAAAGTCTCTAAAATCTGGTGTGTCTTTTGCACTCATAGCACATCTCAGTATGTGGGCCACACATCAGATGGTCAGTTGACTCTGCTAGGGGTCACCACATTGGACAATGTAGCTACGGAGCATCCTTACCCAGGTTTCAGCCACTGAACCACATCCCCAGCCTGAGAAAAGCATTCTTTTTCATCAAATAATCAAATAGCATTCTTTCATCAAATAGCATTCTTTTTCATCAAGTAAATTATTTTCATCAAATAATTATTTTATCAAATAATATAGCTTCTAAAAAGTGACTATAATTAGGATAACGTTCAAGTGCAGCTCAGGAAGAAGCCATTCAGCTTAACAAGAGGATGTATTATCAGGATCTGTACCATCTGCTTTGGACTCTCGGTCGAAAGTTGTGTGATCTTTGGGAAGTTAATCTTTGTGCACTAGAGTGAAACCAGTGTCGGGCAGCGGCATGACTGGTGGGGGTGGAAGAGACAGCAAGGAAGCCTTGGGCAGCACTTAGTGTGTGGCGGGCACTGTGTTAAGTGCTTTACGTGTATCACAGCCTCGCCTTTCCCAGATGAGGACAACGAAGGGCAGGGAGTTATCAGAGAGGAGGTAGCTGGCTCTCCCATCCATGCTCTTACTCACTGACCTGCTGTATACTGTTTCCTTTAAAAAAAATTTAAAAAGAAATTGCGTTGTTATTTTCTTTCAAACAGCACAGACTTAAGGTTTTTAAAAGTGAGAATAATTGTAAAGCCATGGTAAATGTGTTTTAGATGAACTTACTGATTCCCTTGATTGGCACAGATAATGGTGCAAGTTCATTTTTCTCCTCAAAAAGCACTTTTAATTTTAAGGAAAGTAGGTGATTACTGCCTTTTTGTTCTTTGCAGCAGCCTGTCGGCCAAGCTCCTTTTAACACTGGAAAACAAAGAGTCAGTAGGCAGAGATCTAAAGGTGTATATGTTTCTTCAACAAATAGAGATAAAAGAGTTCTCTCTGAGAGTAAAAACAAAAACAAATGAACAGATTGGACATGTCCCTATCTCTTTCCCTATAAGCAAGTTCATAGGCAGAGGTATGCTGACTAATCTTTTTTTTTTAATTATTTTTTATTAGTGCATTGTAATCATACATTTTGTGAGGTACAAGCTGGTAGAGGCATACATGCACACATCTCTCATTTAACCCTTCCCCAATTCCCGCCCCATCCCCTCCCCCTCAAAGTGATTGACTTTGATATGTTTGTAAAAGTACAACATGTGCATTAGGGTGCCCCCCCCATCACCTTCAGTTAAGTCACCTTTGCTCATCTAAGGTTTCTCCTTCCTCTAGAGTCCCTCTGATGTCCCACTTTCTCCCTAGCTTCAGCAAGTTAGGAAGAGCATATGAGTTTTTACTTTCTGTGACTGACTAATCTCACTTGGCATAATATTTTCCAGTTGCATCCATTTCCCTGCAAATGACATGATTTTGTTCTTCTTTATGGCTGAGTCAAATTCCACTGTGTACATATCCCACAGTTTTATAATCCATTCATCTGTTGATGGACATCTTGGCTGGTTCCATAGTTTGGCAATTATAAATTGTGCAGCTATAAACATAGATATACATGCATTGGTCTGATAGTTTGGTTTCCATTCTTTTGGGTAGACACCCAGAAGTGGTGTTGCTGGATCATATGGTAGGTTCATTCCCATTTGTCTGAGGATCCTCCATACTATTTTCCAGAGTGGTTGCCCTAATCTGCAATTCCACAAACAATGTATTAAGGTTCCCACTTCTCCACACCCTCGCCAGCATTTGTTGTTGTTTGTATTTTTGATGATTGCCATTCTAATTGGGGTTAGGTGAAATCTCAAGCTAGTTTTGATTTGCATCTCTCTGATTGCTTATGATGTTAAACATTTCCTCATACATTTATTGGCCTTTTTTTTTTTTTTTTTTTTTTTTTTTTTTTTTTTTTTTTTTTTTTTTTTTTTTTTTTTTTTTTTTTTTTTTTTTTTTTTTTTTTTTTTTTTTTTTTTTTTTTTTTTTTTTTTTTTGCAGTACTAGGGATGGAACCCAGGGGCATTCTACTTCTGAGCTACACCCTCAGCCCAATTTTTTATTCCTTATTTTGAAGCAGGGTCTCACTAAGTTGTGGAGTGCCTCACTAAGTAGCTGAGGCTGGCCGTGAACCTGGATCCTCCAGTCTCAGCCTCCCAAATGCTGCGATTACAAGTGTGCGCCACCACGCCCGGCTATTGGCCATTTGTATTTCTTCTTCTGTGAAGTGTCTATTTAGTTCCTTCTCCCATTTTTTGATTGGGTTGTTTGTTTTCTTAGCTGTGATTTTCTTGAGTTCTAGATATTAGTCCTCTATCAGAAGAGTAGCTGGCAAAAATTTTCTCCCACCCTGTGGGCTCTCTGTTGAGGTTCTTGAGAGTTTCCTTTGCTGCACAGAAGCTCTTCAGTTTAATGCAATCCCATGTATTGATCATCCTTTGAGTTGCTTGTGCTTTGGGGGTTTTGTTGAGAACGTTTTTACCTGTGCCTATGTGTTGAAGTGTTGGTCCTATGCCCTCTTCAAGTAGCTGCAAGGTCTCTGGCCTGACTTCCAGGTCTTTGATCCACCTTGAGTTGACTCTTGTGCAGGGTGAGAAAGTGGGGTTTATTTCCATTTTCCTGCGTATGGTTAATCAGTTTTGCCAACACCATTTGTTGAAGAGGCTATCTTTTTTCCAATGTATGTTTTTGACTGTAAGTGTGTGGGTTTGTTTCTGAGTCTTATATTCTGCTCCATTGGTCTATGTGTCTGTTTTTGTGCCAATAACATGCTGTTTTTATTACTGTGGCTTTGTAGTAGAGTTTGAAGTTAGGTATTGTGATGCCTCCTGCATGGTTCTTATTGCTAAGAACTACTTTGGCTATTCTGAGCTTTTTATTGTTCCAAATGAATTTAAGGACTGATTTTTCTATGTCTATGAGGAGTGACCTTGGTAATTTAATGGGTGTCACATTGAATCTGTAGATCACTTTTGGGAGAATGACCTTTTTGATGATATTTATTCTGCCTATCCAAGAGCATGGAAGATCTTTCCATCTTCTAAGGTCTTCAATTTCTTTTTTCAACTTTTTATAGTTTTCCTTATAGAGGTCTTTTACCTCCTTGGTTAGGTTTATTCTTTTTTTTTTTTTTTTTTTTTTTTTTTTTTTTTTTTTTTTTTTTTTTTTTTTTTTTTTTTTTTTTTTTTTTTTTTGCGGTACTGGGGATTGAACTCAAGGGCATTCTACCTCTGAGCTATACCCCCAGCCCTATTTTTTATTCTTTATTTTGAAACCGAGTCTCACTAAGTTGTGGAGTGCCTCACTAGGTAGCTGAGGCTGGCCGAGAACCCGGATCCTCTGGTCTCAGCCTCCCGAATGCTGGGATTACAAGCGTGAGCCACCACACCCGGCTTAGGTTTATTCTTAAGTATTTTATTTTTCGGGGTGCTAATGTGAGTGGAATTGTTTTCTGGATTTCTTTTTCAGTGGATTTGTGGTTGGCATACAGGAAAGCTTCTGATTTTTTAAGATTGATTCTGTATCCAGACAACTTTGCTGAATTTGTTGATCAGTTCTATAAGTCTTTTGGTTGACTTTGTTGGGTCTTCTAAGTATAGTATCATGTCATCTGCAAAAAGGGATAGTTTTAGTTCTTCTTTTCCTATTTTTACACCTTTGATTTCCTTCTCTTGCCTTATTGCTCTGGCTAACGTCTTAAGTATTATATTGAACAGAAGTGGTGATAATAGACATCCTTGTCTTTTTCCTGTTTTTAGTGGCAACTCATGCAGTTTTTCCCCATTTAATATGATGTTGGCTATGGGCCTATTGTATATTGCCTCTATGATGTTGAGGTATGTTCCTTCTATTCCAATTCTCTGCAGTGCTTTTAGCATGAATGGGTGTTGGATTTTATCAAATGCTTTTTCAGCATCTATTGAAATGATCATGTGATTTTTGTCTTTGATTCTGTTTATGTGGTGAATTACATGTATTGTTTTTCGTATGTTGAACCAGTCTTGCATCCCTGAGATGAACCTGACCTGGTCACGGTGTGTAATTTTCTTGATATGGTTTTGAATGTACATTGCTAGTATTTTGTTTAGCAGTTTTGTGTCTAAGTTCATCAGCGATATAGGCCTATAGTTTTCTTTTCTTGTGCTGTCTTTATTTGGTTTTGGTATGAACCTGATGATGGCTTCATAGAATGTGTTTGGGAGAGACATGTTTCTTTCTATTTCACAGAATAGTTTGAGGAGTATTGGGATTAGCTCTTCTATAAAGGTTTTATAAAATTCACTTGGAAAACCATCTGGCCCTGGGCTTCTGTTTGATGGTAAACTCGTTTCTAACTGTTTGATTGCTGTTGGTCGGTTTAAGTTTTCTATATCTTCTTTAACAGATGGCTCTCTGGAAAAATTTATGTGTTATATACATGTTTACTCTACAGTTTATACCTCAAATGTATACAAAATGTGTACTATGTAATTTTAAAATGAAAATTATACTGGATTCTTTCTTGTAAACTCCCATACAGCCAATGGATGCTCACACAATGCTTGAGTTGACTTTTTCCCCTGAACCTTAAGTCTGTTGCTAACCTAAGGAAGCAGTTGATGAATGAGCATAGTTCCCACATTTATGCTGGTTGTTATTTGTGTTTAGGAACAAGTAAGACAACAGTGAAGCCAGAAAGACATATGCTAGAATGGCACACTTGGTAGATGACATGAGTCACTTTGCTGAATCAGAAAATTCTTTATAAAAACAGGAAGAATATTTCCTCATTTGGTTGTGCTACTTACAATAGTACAGATACAGAATACTTTTAGGCTTAATCTGCATCATGAATACTTTTTCTCCATCACTTAAAAAATGTATACAGTTATCAAAGCCATCAGGCCCTCATTTGTTGTAATAGTTTGCTGAGTTCTGTGCTGTACATGCTCTCACCAGCACCAGTCTCAAGCTGCCAACAATGTGTGGCTGAATGTACAATTGGGAAGAGATGCTCAGTAGCATGCCATCATGGTACTGTATTTCTATGATAAAGGAATGACCTATGTAGATAGCCTCAAAGGCATAAGAAATAGCAAAATAAAATACATGGCTTTAATATAGTTTTCTTAATTATACATTTTACAATTCTGTGTGTGTGTGTGTGTGTGTGTGTGTGTGTGTGTGTGTGTATGTGTGTGTATGTGTGTGTTTTTTACTGGAGACTAAACCCAAAACTTCACCCATACTTGGTGGGTGCTCTATCACGGAGCTACATGTCCATCTCCTTTTGAAAATTATATTTTGAGAGAGGTTCTCACTAAGTTGCTCAGCCTGGCCGGCAACTTGCTATCCTCCTGCCTCAACTGCCTGAGTCTCTGGGATTACACACGTGCATCACCATGCTTGGCTTCCAGTTCAGTTTTTTAATAAAAGTTGCATTTAACAACTGGCTCACAAAAATCTTGGGAATTTGATTTTAACTTGTAGGAACCAGTGAAAACCAGCTGTAGCACATAACTGACATAAGTAGAGGGAGCTTATATGCTGATTTATAAAGAGTGCGTGGGGAAGTCACATCGCCTGGACTCGATACATAAGAGATTCAGATCACCAGAAGACTGTATGCTGGGAAAGATGATAGGGGATTGGGGCTTTAGAGACATCAGTGAGTATAGCTCATTTAGCATGTTCAAAAAATAAATAAAAAATAAAAGCCCACAAGGTCCCTTGACCAGAGTCCTGATTTTAATAACCAGGAAGGATGCATGGAGAGGGGGATATGTAATCAGGATTTTGATGGAAACATCAAAAGTGTATGTTGAGAACGACTGCACCCATACTCTGTAATAAGATCTCTCCAAAGAGTCTATGGGAAGCTGCCTGTAAAGAGAGCAGAGTGTGCTTTTATACAGGGGGCTGGTTCTTCCTTGCCGTGGAAGTGATGCTTTCCCATTGTGTTGGAATGGCCTGGCCAGTCTCAGCATTGCTGCTTCTGCTGTGACTCCAGCTCTGCTTTGTCCTGAGATGCTGATATGTGGCTCAAAGTCCTGGGGACAAAGCCAGGCCGTTTCTTGTTAAGCCTCCCACTGTTTCTTTGACTCCTAAGGCTTATCTGCTGAGGAGTGGTCCTGCATGTTTGGATTCTTTGAGCCTTCTCTGTGAGTGAAAGCACCACGTGGATGGGCCTTTAGCACCTGTGATTTTAATAAGGGATGCTCATTCTACCATAGCACCTGGGTTTTCTCAGTATCTGGTTTTAAAGTATTCGGGAGGAAAATTCCTTCTAGAATGGGTCTGGACAGGAAGCAGGGGCTCCATTGCAGGGACATTTTTGGGGCAACATCAATTAACATGCTATATGAAACTTGCCCATATCTCTAGCACATAAAATCAAATATCTGGGATCATGCCAATTCAGATATTATGTGGAGTTTATTAGGCAAAAAATACTGTCATAGTGAATCAGACCTCTGACCTTTTTTTTTTGGCGGGGGAGGTGGGATCAAACAATGGCTCATGATGATCTCAGTATTTTTAAGCCAATAGAGTTCATTCTGTACCTTCTCAGAATTTGCATTTCTTGGCCAACCTATCATCTTAATGTTTCTTTTCATAAAGCATCATTTTCAGCTTATTTCAACTGCCCTTTAGTAGGCTTTTATCCCACTCTTGTTTTTCTCAGCTGACATCACATTTCTAAAGTAGAACCTTCTGGCCCTAGGCTTTATCTAGTCTCATTTTAGCCTTATAAGCCCAATATGTAAGGTTGCAAGTATTTATTCATAGTTGTCAAGACCAGTAATACGCAAAATTATAAGACAGAAACTGTCTGGCTTCCACGCCTCACCTTATAACATATCTCTAGATTATAACCTTCTTAAGGCAGGAATTTTATCTTACTCATCTTCACATAGTGGGTTTTACATCTCCAGCACTGCCGCAAGTCAGATGTATAAATGTACACCTTTATCCATCTCTCCTTGAACCCACCACATCATAGGAGCTCTTAGTAATCTTACTTGCAAAGATGTTGCTCTTCCATCCCATTTCCTTTGTTCTGAATGGTGCTTGGTGGATGGGAATACATGAGTTTATATTTACAAACAGCTCTGAGAACTGATTTGGAATCAAAGCTGGATACAAAGAGTC
Organism: Graphiurus murinus; assembly: GCA_004027655.1. Taxonomy (NCBI): domain Eukaryota; kingdom Metazoa; phylum Chordata; class Mammalia; order Rodentia; family Gliridae; genus Graphiurus; species Graphiurus murinus. The sequence continues at coordinate 35,853 of PVLC010000734.1, forward strand.
ATAATGGTTTGTTCCCTAAAAACAATAAACATTTTTTTTCCTGCTACAGAAGAACAAAGTGTATGAATCACAGTTTGAACCTGATGAGCTCATTGCGTCTATCTCTGTCACCATCACATGTAGGAATACATGGTCACTTGAGGTGTGGCTATTTTTAAAAACTCCTCTCAAAGTGACTGAAAAGAGGCTTAAGATGATGATATACTTGAGAAAGAATTACTATACTTTTCACTGCAGTACTTCAAAGAATTTAGGGTCCCTTTGTTCTGGATTCACTTCAGCTGCCAATGGCAGAGAAGGGTCTGTTTCCCAAATTAGAGGGATACCTGTTATCTACCGCTCAGACATCTGATCCAAATGAAATACAATTCTCCAGGTAACTTGATTAGTAGCAATTTACCTTCAGGCAACTGCAGCCATTTAGAGTCTATTTCTGTTATAATTTTTTTCCTCTTGCAGCTGCCCCATGCTTATCTATTCTTTATACTCTAGCCACTTTGCTCTCCTTGGCTGGTTCACTCCTCTGGGTCCTGGTAAAGAGGTCTGTTGTCAGTGCTGGGAATTTCTGGGCAGACTCATTGGGCTGCAGTACTTGAATGCAAAAACACCTTAGTTATTTCCTTAACTACAAAACTAGAGCATTAGGGTTGGGGAGGATACTACTTACGGATCTCCATGGCATTCTACTCATTTGTGGATGTTCACAAACTTATATTCTTCTTAAGCACACATAAGCCAGACATCATTCTGGGTTCTGGGAATACAACTATAGTGAAATAACATGGAACCTGATCACATGCTTTCTTTGTTGTATTTTTCAATATGACATTATTCCTATTCAGCCAGGGGTTACAATTGCTTTAGTGGGGATTTTCCCAGGGAAGGAATCATAAACAGACAAAAGAAGTACAACATGGTCTCATGGATAGCAGGTGACAGAGAAAATGTCCTCTCACTCTACCAGAAGTTCATTACTACAACTCCTGATCTTTTGTATACTTTCATTGGTGCATTGTAATTATTCCTCATAGTGAGAGTCGAAGTGACGCGTTCATACACATTTCGTGGTGTGTCACCCTCTGCTTCCTGCCCCCCTTCTTCCTCCTCGGACATGTTGGTGAGGTTGGCAGCAATACTGCAGGGACAGGCCTGGTTAGTACCTGGATGGGAGACAATTGCTGCTTAGTTTAGCCTTATTCCCTGTCGTTAAAGCCACACTAACCAGTAACCAGTGTGCACGAACAACCCCAGGGGCACAATTTACGTAGCTAGCTTTTCCTTCTTTTGTCTTGAGGCCTGTGGACTCTGCTCTCTGGTGACGTATGAGTCTTTATACTTTTGAGAAAGCCACAGTGAGGACTCGGTCCTGTGGTGTGATTTCATAGTAATCGCAGTATGTACTTGACACGCGTAGGCGTGGAGCTGAGGGTTGGATGAGAGTGAGCTCCTTTATTCACCAAGGTGCAATGTGCCGGACCCTGTCATTGCTCGATGAGCCTTCCGAGACCCCAGCCATAAGTGACTGGCCTGGAATGCCAGTGCTGTGAGTCGAGCCATCTGCACGGGCGTGCCAACGTCCCACCTGAGCGACACAAGGCATGAAGGCTTTCCAGGACCTTTAGAGCTGGATGCCAATCTGTAACAACCAGGTACAGCGCTCTGTGATGTTTCAGCTGACAAGCAAGTATGCAGTTACTACTATCTACCTATTGCTGCGTGACTTGGAAGCATGGCATCTGTTAACAGAGTCACTACCCTTCCCATAGACGAATGTGTTTCAGAGTGTATTGAAATCTCTTTACTGCCTAGTGGTGGTTACTGTTGGTTGATATTTCTAACAAAGAAGAAGGCAAAATAATGTATTAAATATACAGCATAATAAAAAGAAACCTGCACTTGTTGGGTACTTTGCATACTGCATTTCACAAGTTGTCCTTTTGAAATCCTGACCAACAACTCTTTATGATAAGTATTATCACTTCATTTTACAGATGAATAGAATTACGTCCAGGAGAGTTTTAAATAGCAGGTCACAGTCACAACACTAAATTGAAGAAGTAAAGCTTACTCCTGTGTCTGTCCTGCTACAATTCTGGCTTGTACAACTCCTGGTCTTCCACCTGTGGTGGAAAGTGGCTAAACCTTCCTTCCACGAAACCATTTTAAACACCCTTTGCATATACGTGCATTAAAATTATATTTTCAACACTCCAGACATAGGAGATTCTTTTCAGTCCACGGATGTCTTATTGAGTCACGTAATCTGTGCCATATTTGAGGACTGATTTTGCCAATATGCATTGAAGCCTTCCTATTCGGATTTCAATGTCCCAGATCTGTTTGACTTATAAACTTTATCAGGAAACAACACCCTCTTATTAGAGACACATCCAGGTGAAACTGCAAAGCAAACCAGTGTGTACTTTCTCTGAGCATCACTTCTCTCACTTCCTGCAAGATCCCCGTCCTTCCCACAGCTTGGAAATCTTTACTATCATGCCCTGGGCATGTCTCTTGGCCAGTGCTGCTAGACTAGCCCCATCTCCCCAAGGCTTTGCCAAGTCACGCTCTAGCAAACCTTCAATACTTTGTGGGCATTCAATACTGTTATCTGAAAGCACCGAGGTTTCAATTTAGGGGTGTCCCTTCCATCAGCCACGTGGTCTTGGGCCTTGCTTTGCCATAATAGCAGGGAAGGAGGGGATTCCCCTAAAGACACATCTCCGTGGATACCCAGGGACTGTCAAATGGAGGACAAGCCTGAGGTCTAAGCACAGCCATGCTGATGCAACATTCTGTGTCCTGGGAGGAAGGAAGCAAGGATGCAAGAAAAAGCTAAACATGCATTGATTTTGTAAGAAACATCCTGGCAAGATTATATTGTAGCAGTATTATGTTCTTAATTCCTGCTCCAAGCCTTATTCCTTAGGTTTGACCTTCAATCCTGTGCTACCCTGCAGATCTTTCTGAAACATTCTTTCTTGTCTTAATCAGAGATGTTTCTGTGCTTTGCAATCCCAGATCTCTCATAAGCCTTTCCTCCTCCTTGGGAGACGTGTGTGCAGCCACTCCTATCTTGTTCTCCTTTCACTAACTCCTGTGTGTTCCTCCCATCACGTGCCAGGTCCAGCGTTCTGGCCTGCACTGCGTGACTGCTAACTACGCGGGCGACTGATCTGTAACACCAAGCTCGCGATATAGAGGGGGATTGCCCAGGTCCTTTCCCCAGCACCCCCTCGGAGATTTGTGCGTTCTTTTCATCTGCTATTTAAAGTCCTTTATAGACTGTTTTGCGACTCAGCGTTGGCCCATTCCCAGTGGGTTCTCTTCTTTCCAGGGCAGACTCTTCCTCAAAGGAGACTGGAAAACAGGAGAAGTGGGTCAGAAGAGTTGAGTGCAGACCAGGTTGTGCAGAGCCCTGGGGGGTGATGGAAAGCACAAGTTGAGCCCCTGCCACCCTGTTGCACAATCTCATGTCAGTAGATCCCTCTCTGAAGCTGGGGATCACGTTTAAGCTTCACACAAGCCTTTGGGTCCACCCAGGGCTTGGCTGCTGCTGGTCTGTCTTGCTTCATCTCCAGCCTTCTCTTTTTACTTTTCCTCCAGCAAAACTAAACTGAAGATGCTTCGTGCACATCCCATAGTGTCCCTTTGTGCCTCTTTTCAGTCTGTCATCTCTCTGGAATGCTCTTCCTCTCATGCCCCCAACCACCCAGGCCTACTTGTAAAGCAGCCAATTGTTAATCATCTTTTAAGAGTGTCTATAGCATTACCTCCACTGGAAGTGTGTTCTCCGATGTCACTTCTCCAACCCTCCTGCAGGTCAGTCTGGGCTTTCCAATTCCTAGGCATCATGGGCGTCCCTCCCCGGTGCTTATCTCGAACGTACTGATGATAATCGCAGGTTCTTGAGATGAGTAGGAGATTACATGGAAGAAAGAAAGAAAAATGAATGAATCCCTTATATAACTGTAATCTGTGACATTACAAGAACTATTCCATAATCTAAGTCTTTTTACACTAAGCTTCATGCCTGTGGTTGGTCTTTTCCCTTCCCCCACTCTGCCTCAGTCTATTAGGAATGATTCATTTCCAATCAATAATGATTTAATTTATTTGTAGAAGTCACTTATGTGACTTGGTTATGTCTGTCACATAAATAACACAAGTCTTGACCTGGCTGACCGCTTTCATAGTGACATAATCTCCTTAACCCAATTACCAAATTGATCACAGAGCCAGAAGAATTAATGAAGAAAAACAGCCCTGATTTCTCTTTAAAAATAGATGCTAAGAAAGCAATATAAAAATCAGAGTAGTCCAAAAATTCTGTGCCTTTAGAAAATAAATTTGTATAATTCAAGGAAGGCCAATAAATTTTTAAAAATAATTCAGGGTAGCAACTCAAGATTATCAGTTGCCCTAAGATGGAAGGATTTACACATGATCTTTTCAAATACTTTAAAAAATATTTGGCCTTTTAAAATGTTTCCTTTTTATAAAATGCAATTGGTAAGCTGGGTGTGGTGGTGCACACCTGTAATCTCAGTACTTGGGAGGCTGAAAGAGAAGGATCAAATGTTTGAAGTCAGTCTTAGCAATTTATGGAGGCTCTCAGCAACTTAGTGAGACTCTGTTTCCAAATAAAAAATAAAAGAGGGCTAAGGGTATAGCATGGAGGCAGAATGCCCCTAGGTTTAATTCCCAGCAGAACACACACACACACACACACACACACACACACACACACACACACATATACACACACGTTAGTTAATTTCCCCTAATTTTACACAGTCTTTCCAGAGGACTTTAGGGCAGTGGTGCAGTTGGAATGGCATGCATATGAGGTGAAATCTAAGCAGAATGACCGTGACCCCCGCAGTGGGTAAGAACTGTGCCTTCATTTCCTCCAAGTCAGGGCCGGTGACTGCGTTGCTTACAGACCCTTGCCAATAGCTGGTAGCCAGTGGCTGCAGAGCCCATGCAGCTGCAGCTGGCTTCCTGTCCTGGTACTAAATGATTATCCAAGCAACAGTTGGGCCAGATAAGCAGCCAAGGCCACGGGAGGCACTTTTCTTTTGTCCACTTTAATGTTTTGTATAAACGTTCTGTTTTCTGGCTTTTCCGGTAGGGTTGAATATGTTGGAATATCTCCGCATTCATGATTTTTAGAGCAGGGGGCTGTTGGGGACCCAGGAGGTTTCATTATGTGAACCGAGTCTGACTTGGGTCTCAGTGAAGGTTGTGAAATGTCTCTGGAATCTCTAAGTCCCGATTGTTTATTCTTGGGGACTGAAGGGCTCAGTTGAAGGCCAGGTGACAGAAGGTGGTGTAAAAGAAAGAAGGGAGCCAGCATGTGGATTGCGAATGTGCGGGATGCTTAGCACTATGATGGGTGTGTTTTTTGTTTTTGTGGTTTTTTGTTTGTTTTTGTTTTCTGTACTGGGGATTGAACTCAGGGGCATTCTACCTCCGAGCTTTACCCCCAGCCCTATTTTTTATTCTTTATTTTGAAACCGAGTCTCACTTAAGTTGCAGAGAGCCTCACTAGGTAGCTGAGACTGGCCTTGAACCTGGATCTTCCAGTCTCAGCCTCCCGAATGCTGGGATTACAAGCGTGCGCCACCACACCCAGCTTATGATGGGTGTTTTAAAGATGGGATGTTGCTTTATTTTCCTGTCCACTCTTGAAGAGGATATTATTAGTCTCGATTGTTCAAATTAGGAAATTAAAACAGAAATTAAGGTGACATATCTAGTAAGTAGCGAATTCATAACTCAATCTCAAGCCCAACTGTCTGACCTCCTTTTGTCTACCACTCTGTATTTTCTGTTCATTTAGATAGTTCAGTCTTTGTATACCTGTGGTTCCCACATTTTGCTACTCTCTAAAGCCTTATTTATGTATCTCCACTGGCCAATCTGCAAGGCAGAATGAAAGGCAGAATTAGAATTCAACCTCATTCTAAAAGCAGCTAATGAAAATAATTAGACACACACACCCAGGCACACACATAAAGAAACAAGCATTGTGCACAGAAAATACACGTGATTCCTATTCCACTTATTATTTTCATCATTATTGTATTTTAGGGATATTTATCCTCCAGTACACTGAATAGGTTTATGAAAAGCTGCCACAACAAAACATAAATCAGAACCTAGTCATTTCATTCCGTCATGTGAAAGGGAATGTGTTTTGAGTTTCAGCAAAGCTTTTATGAAAGGGAAATATAACACTTAAAGGCCTCGATTAGGAGCCGGACTGCCCGAGTTTGAATCCCAGCGATGCCACATCCTGGCCTGGGTGCCCTGGGGCAGGTTCCTGCAGCCCGTGGGTCCCCAGCTGTAAACTGGAGCTGTGAACAGCCATGTTTATCTCATCTCAGAAGGCTGCCGCCCGTCTCCTGAGCCGACGCTCTGACCTCCAGAACAGAACCAGGCCCGTGGCAGGCGTTCAGGAACGCAGACAGGTTTCTTTCTTCTGCATGTGGAGGGGCATGTCTGCAGCTCGGCAGCTGGCCGGGGCCTGTGTTCCGCCAGTGGCAGGCTTGGTGCTGACACCCGGGCCTGCCGATTCTCCGCCCGGTGTTGGGCTCTGCCTGGGCATTCAGAGCATAGGAAACTGGAATTTTCTGTCTCTGCCCCGACTTCAAATAAGCTGAAAGGGCTGTTTCACTGACTCTCCTGAATATTCACCGTCCACGTTGGGGGGAAACGTCTCTTCCCAGGGGTCTCCGCCTGTCCGCTGCCTAGCCGGCTGCCACTTCCTCGTGCTGTCATTCGGAGCCAGTGGTTCCCGTCATTGTTTGGGACACCAAAATGTCAACAGATGCTATCAGGTACACAATGCCACATGTATAGTTCTGAAATCCAAAGACTCTCAAATCTGAAAGCTTCTGCATGACTCACTTGGTTGCAAAACCTGTTCAGACCTGAATTTAGGTATTTAGTGACAAAATACCTGAAATGACACGAGACTGTCCCTTATGTGTGGAATTGTGCGGTTTACTGCAGGCCTCTTAACCATTTGCTCATAAAATACTATCTGGCTCTTGGGGCAGGGGCACAGGAGACAGGATCCTGGCAAAAGAAACGGGGCGTGCAGCGCAGGTGAACAAGGAGAGTTAGTAAAGGGACTGTGTGTAAAGGTGTGGCAGGAGTGAAGGACCGAGGAGGGATGAGGCAGGAAGACAGAGGAGGGGTTCCCTGGTGGATGGACCAGGAGGGTTAACCACCCCTAGGTTCCAAGGGCCAGGCGGGCTGCTGGTTACCAGGATTCAGAGAGGGCAGCAGGGGAGAGAGTTGCAGTCAGAAGTCCTGGCTCCAGACAGAAGGATCTAACCTGCAGCAAATAACAGCGAAGAAGCCTGAGAAGAAAAGCCCCTCCCTCCCCCTCCCCGCCCCCGGCCCCTGCCAGACAGATGCTAGGTATGTCTTTGGCTACAGATTGCCTGTGGCAAGGGAGCGCATGCCCAGAGTCAGGGCACCTGCAGGGTAGTGGGCGTGGCCAGCGGATCTCCAGGGCAACAGGAACTATCCCGCACAGTGTATTCTGTCCCATCCAATGTGCACTCTGCCATCTTTCTGAAACCTGAAATCTCAAGACGGCTTGCAAGATTTGTCTCTTATTAGCATATGCACACATTTGAGAAATATTAACATGTACACATGAAACTTTTTTTTTGTTTTGGATTACAATCTTAGTGGTATATAGACTTATAAGACTTTCATAAGAATTTCTTGGCCACCGTAAAAGATTGAGACGACTACATTCATTCATTCAGCAAGTATTCCTTACACCGAGTGACTACTCTGAAGAACACTTGGGTTCTGGGTACAAAGACAAAAATATGACAGCATCTCTTGTACTAGCTTACAACTTAGTAAAAAAACCACCAACTTATGGAAAATAGTAACTTGATCCTGGATTAGCAAAGATTTTCATCTTGAAGCTTTCTTGCTGCTTGGATTCTGTTTTGAGAAGGGCTTTCTGGCTCCATCTGAGCTCGGTGGAAAGAACTATGACCTATTAGCAACATCTGACATGGATGTGGAAGCAGGGAATGCGCACTGTGCATGGTTCAGCTGACTCTGCTTTAATTAGACAGCAAAAGGAAGTTGTCCCTGTAACGAAACAAGCAATATCCAGAGCAGGGCAGGAGGAGAGGTTGCCGTGAAGTAGGGGCGCCCGAGAGGCTTTCTGGTGGTAGAGAGACGTGAAGGACTTCCAGATAGAAACATGCAGGGAGGAGGGAATGCAAAGGAGAAGCACATGACAGTCTGGTGCAGGGACTTGGGGACGATAAGTATTCTGGGATGAAAAGAGAGGCCATACTAAGGAGATTGGATTTGTAGCACATGGATCACAGTGGAGGGCTTTTGAGCAGGATGTCTTATGTTCAAGGAAAGTCGCTCAACCAGCATTTTGAGAGGGGGTGGGCCGAAGAGGCAGCTGATGGAAAGCCATCTTTGTTTGTCAAACAATGACTGTCACCATGAGGCCTGAGATGGTGGTGGGAGAACAGCCCTTAACAGTGGGAGTAGGGGTGGTGGGCATGTTGTGGGATAACACAGTCCCACTCGTGGGTCCTTGGCCTCCGTGATAAAAAGAATTTTAACACGTGCCAATCAGGAACAAAAGGTAGGAATTTATTTAGGAAAATAAGGAACTGGGAGAGAAAACAGGTGAGTGGACATCTTCCTGGCATGAGGGCAAGAGAGTGAGTGCAATGAAAATGCTTTCTTTTATAAGCTTTTAAGAGGGGTGGGCACAGAAGCAATCTGGATCTCCTCCTTCTTTAGGTATAGGTGGGCGATAGGTGGGCGTTCCAACTTGGATCCTCCTCTTCCTCAGGTTTCAAGATGGATCTGACCTTGGCTGTGAATCTCAGGTGTCCTTGGCCCTGAATCTCAGGTGGGGGCAGGGCTTCAGGGGATTAAGGTATGGGATCTCTAAGAAACTTCCAAAGGGTGGAGTAGAGGCTGAAGCACTTCAGTTCCAGGTTTTTATATTAAATGATATTTTTTGCTTTTCCTTCCCATTTGTCTCCTTCCTGCCTACTTATTTCTTCTATCCTACATCAGGCAGACACGTGGGGAAAAAAATGACAGGCTGCATGATCATTGCAGGGAGCAGGCCATGACCCCAGGTCATGTAAAAAAAGTGAACTTACAAGAGAAGGAGGAGGTATCTTTATCTATAAAATTGGAATGATAACACCACCTCTCATCGTATATAAGAAGCTAGTGTATGGGACTCAACATATCATAACTATTTTGGTCAATGTTACTATTATCCAACCTTTTTAATTGATAAGATATTTTAAAAAAACGTTTGTATGAAAACTATGATTTCCCAACTTGTGAAAGTGCAAAAATAAACATCTCTCTTCTGGACAAACGTGAGAGTAGTAGTGGAGGGAACCAACATTTTATGGGACTCTCGAATGTACTCGCGGCTTCTAACCTGGGAATAAAGGCCTTTCCCCATTTTACAGATGAAGAAACAGATTCTGAGATTCTGAGAGATGTTAAGTAGCGTCACCCAGGCTGCCCTCCAGTAAGGGCAGACACGGGAGCTGGAGAGGTGTGTGTGTGTGTGTGTGTGAGACAGCCAATAAAAATCAAATACACAGGTAGTGGCCTCTTTAAGCATACTTCTGGTTACCTTTTTAATCGGTTAGAAGAGTTTTTCGATTTGTGCTTTATGTGTGTGCATATATGTGTGTATATATATACACACAATGCCGTATATCTGTGTGCTGTTTATTTATACCAACCCTTACCACACCCCTCAATAAAAATGTCCCCTGGATAGAACATCCATTCCGCCCATGATGATCAGGTCTGATTTTCAGACAAGCTGGGAATCTGTCACTGTGATCAGGCTTGAGAGGGAGGTGGGGCTTGTCTGTTGGGTACTGAGGGCGCGGGAGGGAGGTAATTCCCTCTTACAGTAGGGAATTACCTGACCTGCAAGGAAATCAAGTTTATCACCGCTTGACTAAGGAAGCAGCAATGCAATCTGGTTCTTCAATTTTTTATGTGGATGCTCTAAATGCGAGTGTCGCTCGCTTTCCCCCTCTTCCCTGGAGCGCACACACTTCAGACCTGGCCTCTCTCCTCCTCAGCCTACAGCATCGTTTCTGTGTCCCACTTTTGGCAGCCAGGCAGGAAATGTTCCTAGCCTTCTGTTTGACGGGGGCGAGGGGGAGGGGGAAAAAAGGAAGAAAAGAAACAAAGAAAAACACAAACTTTACTAGAGCAGCTGGCTGGAGCCCCAAGCCACAGGCAGGTTTCCAGTTTCCTAGAAGCAGGGAGCCCCACCCCCTGGCCCTGCTTCGGGCGCGGGCGTGGTTTCTAGCGTTTGCTAATTGGCCCTTTCCGCGCCAATGGGTGTGTTTTCCGATATATACACTAAGCTAATTAGGCCCCGCCCGTGGGCGTGGTTTTCGGGGGTCTGCGAACTTGTGGGCGGGCTCGTGGGCGTGGTTCCCAGTGCTAATTAGCATGCCCGTGGGCGGGGCCGCCGGGGCCGCCGCCTGACAGCCGGAGAGAGCCCCTGGGCGCCGGACGCGGCGGGGCTGGTGACGGGCTCCCCGCGCGCTGGTCCATGCTGGTCCTGGCCTTTGTTCTGGGACCGTCGTCGAGACATGCGCGGCTGACGATGGAAGTGGAGGACTCGGGCGGCGTGGTGCTGACCGCCTATCACTCGTACGCGCGCTCCCAGCCGCCCAGCACCGAACCCCGCTGCGCGCCCCGGGCCGCCGCCAGCCACCCGCTTAGCAGGTACAGAGACCCGCTCCCTGACGGCGACTCCGACGCGCCCTGTGCTGTGTTTTCTGCAGAGGCACGCAGCCTTCCTCGCTGGAGTATTGCTTCAAGTTTAGGGGACTAGATGAGTTAGTCTGTTCTTTGTATTGTCGTGATTGGAAATGGGAAATGCGCAGAGTTCCCGTCCAGGACTGAAGTCCTTGGCTAGCAGAGGTTAGCAGTGGAGTTGTGTTCTTTATACAACTTTATGATAAATAAGACATATGCGTCATTTCTGCCAAAGTCACCTATAAATCGTTGGAAAAAATTGAGTATCATTTAAGTTGAAACATAAACAGAAACTGAAAAAAAAACATTTAAATATATTATCCTAAATCCTCAGAATAACCATCAGGAGCTTCTTTAGTCATTGCATACCAACTGAAGTATATCTCAGTAAACTTTTAAAAACAAATTTATTTCTAGATGTTAAAAATCGCAGCTGTATAAATGCATTGGTGTCATTACTTGATTATTGCTAATGTCCACTTATGCTGTAAATGCACTTACAACATTTCTTTGAGTTAAAACAGATCTGTGACCATCTCATGTGCACCGTAGAGTTAGTAAATCAGGAATCTGTGTTAAATTACGCTATCAGTGCTCATTTATTTGATGTAGGATCAAGGCCAACTGGGCTTCCATTAACTAAACCAAAACCGTTTAGGTGGACAGACAAAAGTATTACAATAAATTATATGGTTTGATCACTAAAATATTTAGGGAAAGTTTAAATTGTATAAATGCTATATCTGCTGTGGATAAATGGAATGTTTTTCTTTAAAAGTGGACGAATTAGGTGGTCTGTTTCATCATATCTATTTTCAATGATTTCTTTTTTCTCATACTTTTATCTTTTTATGTGACAATAATTATTTCTGTTTCCTAATTTAACCGATTTGTGACTTTATTTCGTGGAATACTTTTTGGCTGGTATCCATGAGAGGAACAAACTCATTGGCATGAGATCTAGGTTGGTCTTGGCTAACAAAGAAGTATTGTTTCTCCTAAAGAGAAGAGCTTGAGTAAAATCTCATTTTTTAAAAAAATATAAAGACAATGAGAAATTGACATTCTTTCCAACCTTAAGATTTGCACACATTATTTTAAAGGTTACTTGGAGATACAAACTTAAATTTGTCCTTAGGATGTATTCTTTTCAAAAGAACCACCATTTGTTAGTCTTATGTTTTGAGTTACAAAATAGATATAAATGATCTGGTGGGAAGCATGGGCCAAGTTTGTACATTTTTGACCGTGGTGTAGCTGTTCAGTTCCTAATTCCCAGCAGCTGTCTCTGAGCACCAGCCAGATATCTGAAACTACATCCGTTTCCAAAGTAAATTGGAGGGAGAAGTTTTATTAGCTCAGCATGTGGTCTTGTGGAATGATAATACGGGCAAGCAAGAGAGTTGCATGTCACAGCTAGCGTTTTACCATAAGGTTGCCAATTAGAGTTTTGTTCCAAGTGTGCAGTTTTGTACTGCAAACCTATAGTACTCTCCATAGGAGCCCATATGTTGCTCAGCCTTTACATCACAGGAGCAGGAAAGGCCATGCCCCCTGCCCCTGGCCCCCTGCAACAGGATCAGGGGAAAATAGCATAATTCCTTGGTCCCCATTAAAAGCACTAAAAAAGAGGTTCCTGTATTATCAAGGAGCCAGAGGACACCACATCATTAATCATGAGTCTGATAACAGAAATAATTAGGCCAAAGTTATTAACCTTTGACTCCCTAACTACAGATCAATACTTCCTTTCAAGCCAAGAAGCAAGATGGTATTGTTCTACTTTTGAAGAAAGCACTCTCTCTTTCAAGAACACCCTGTCCTTTAAATTGCTTACATATTTGTAACCTATTAGTGGAATAAGAATCAGTATGACATTGGAAGCATGAGCTGAGCAAGTAGCACCGTTCTTCAGCTCTTGGTGGCCTGCGTTAACATCAAAGCCAGCTTTTTCCTTCTTATTTTCCAGACTTCCACTACACCTGTGTTCTTTAGGACTATTTCTCCCACTAAAATACAATATATTCTCTCTTTTTTTTTTTTTTTTTTGCCAGTTTTTTTCCATTATTGAGTCCCAAGCATGTGGAGCAGTATCTGGTACATTGTAGTAGCTCAATAACTATGTCTTCAGTGTATTAATGAATTCATATGAAGATTATAAAATGACCAAGGTAAAATGGTGAGATTTTGTAACAGCCAAACTCAACTTACTGACACATACTACGTGCCAGCAGCATGTTAGGCATTGGAGATACTAAGATAAATGAGACACAGTTTCTGTGCCGCCCCCCAAATGTGGGTAGATCAATGGAATTTTTAGTAAAGTTTTGAGATAAATGACAACATTTCTAAATCAATAGGCTTCAGGTATAAATCTTGATTTCTAGCTTCCAAAACACACACACACACACACACACACACACACACACACACACACACATCAAAGGATCCAGGCACTCCAGCCTACACTGCTGCCTTCCACCGCTTTCTGAGGCTGTGTAATAGTAATGGCTGCCCCACATGATGTGCAGGCTGTGGGGCTATTTGCTATACTCTCCTCCTGACTTTTCAACACTGAAACCCAGTGCCCACTGCCGTTTCTTTTGAGCCTGCCCAGTTAATTTCATTAAAGTGGGTAGCCAGTAAAATGTATTTGCCAGTACTCAGGCTTGGGATCAGCTTGCCAGACCTCGATCATCACCTGTTACTACTCTAGGGCTTTGGGCAGTTTACTTAAGCTGCTTAGAATATTGACTGACCAATAGAAGCACCATATGTGTATGGTATCTGTATTATGACTGTCATCAGCGTTAATCACATTTATTGATGTATAGAGGAAAATAAAGCGTTTGGGGTACTTGTGTCCCTATCAGAGGAATGGAAAATAAAACTATGATCAAGAGAGTCTTGTTTTTCAAAAAAAAGGGGAGAATTTAAAATTGAAATAACTATCTGAGTTTTGTAAGTCCCATCTCAGAATTCAGAAGAATTCAGGGGATCACTCATTCTTATCTCCTGTGATAGATTGGAAGGTACTGAATGGAACCATCTCAAGTCCTGCAAATGCGTGGCCTTTAGAGGCAGTTACCAGTCCCTCTACGATTCCAGGTTGGGAAAGATTGATGACAAGTCCTTCCCAGGTTTAAATTTATTTAGAAATTGATATCTCATGTAGATAAATGAATATTTTGACTTCAGCATACAGATTACTCTTTGTGCACTCTGTCCTGGTTCTACGGAAGTTGAGGATACCACATCGTGTCTGTAACTAAGGAAAGTTAATACTTCTTTGTTCTTCTGTTTTTGCTCTTTGAATTTATGTGGGGAAGTCTGCTGGGGCATTTAAAGCACTGTTATATTTCCTTTTGAGTCTTTGGGACATCCACCCTGCCCCCATGTTTCTTTAAGGATTCTTATTTATTTCTTACAATCTCTACCGCCATATTCTTTGATTCCAATAGAGTTCAAGGATGAATAGACTTGGTTGTTAATTATTACACTTTATTCTTACCCTCACATTCTTTTTTACCTTTTGAAGTTGTCTTAGGAATTAATTTAAAGGTATCTATAAAGTCTTTTTTTGCTATGACACCTCAATATTCATACTTGTATACTTGAAGCACTAAATTTCAAGTTATTTCTTTAGAGAGGCAAGAGAACAGTCAAGATTCTATTAATTCCCAGTTCTGTGAAAAGAACTGATTCAAATTGTCTTTAGAATCAAGACTTTTAGAAAAGCTAAGTGCTACTCAGAATCCTGAAAATGTTGACTGGCATACAGAACAATTCCACTTATGAAATCAGAGGTAGCTGAAAATCAAACTAGATGTCTGATTTTTCAGGATTTCTTTAAATTGGATAAAAATAAGGATGTACAACCTTTTGGGGGAAATAGGCAGTACAAAGTGGCCCTGATTATTTCTGATGTTTTCTAGTTATACCATAAACTTCTGAGAGAGGATGAAAATAAAGGAAGAACAGAACTCTTCTCTCTCAGAAACAATCAGAGACACTAACCAAGGCTCTCTCTGGAGTGCTCGCTCATTCCATAGCAGCACTCAAATCTTGAGAAGGGGATTGATTTTTAGTAGTGTAACTATTGTTTATAATGAGAATAATTTGATGGACGTGATTAGAAAGTAAATGTTTTATTTGGAGAAAAAACAAATTTAGCAAATTTTGGTGATGTGTTGCTGGGTTGAAATTAATGAATTCAAATGATATTATTTCAAGATGCCAAATTTTGCTAAATTAAATCCATACGTAGGTTTATACGAGTTTATGCATACATACACAGGGACATCAGTTTCTGGGGAAAGTAGATATACTTGTTTTAGAAGATATGGAAATAAGATTCTTAGGCGAGAATAGGCATTTATATAGGGCATTCTTTATGTCCTGGTTGAAGCTAGAGTTGGTGTCTCAGGTTTCTTTTTACAGGGGGGCCCCTGCTGAGAGTAGGGGACTCCATGCACAGTGCTGTTGGGAAACATCTGGCACACTTCCTTTGATCCTGTCTTTTGACTAAACATTTGGCCAGTTGCTCTGTCCATTTTTAACCTGCTCATTTCCCCCTGATCCTTAATCCCTAAAGTATTTACAAAACTTCAGGGAATTTAGAGTTCTGTAGAATCACCTTCATGTGGATGAAGATGGTGACTTTAACTTTTTTATTTCAATATGATTTAAAACTTTTGGAAAAATTGCAAAAATAGCCTGGTGTGGTGATACCCAGCTGTAATCCCAGGATACGAAAGGCTGAGACAGGAGGATTGCAGGTTCAAGGCCAGCCTCAGCAACTGAATGAGACCCTCAGCAACTTAGTGAGACCCTGTTTCAAAATCAAAATAAAAAGAGCTGGAGTATAGCTCAGTAGCTCCTGAAGAAAAACTGCAAAGTAAACTTCACAGAGACATTCTAAATGTGAATATCATGTATAATCATAGTTACTACTGTCAAAACTAAATAAATTAACCCTGACATAATACTCTTGACCAAACTACAGACCATATTCTGAGTTCACCAGTTTTCTTGCTAGAATAAGAATTTTCCTGTCTACAGTTACAGCCAAAATCCCACATTGAATTAGATATGTCTCCTGAGTCTCTGCTAACCTGTGACAGTCTGTTCTTGTCTTTTATGACTTTGCCCTATTTTCAGGACTGATTGGTGATTTTATAGGAAATGTCTTATCATGATAAGATTAAGGTTATGCTTTCTTTTCCTTTTTTTTTTTTTTGGCACTGAGCTATATCCCAAATCCTTTTGATTTTTTTATTTTGAGACAGAGTCTTGTTAAGTTGTGAGGCTGTCCTCAAATTTGTGATACTCCTGCCTCATCCTCCTGAGTTGCTAGGATTATAGGTATGTGCCACCAGGCCCCAGAATTTTTGGTGAAAATTCTGCAGAAGTGATACTGGGCCGTTGTATCAGGGGAACATGTTGTAAGTATGTCTTAATATTGATACTAAGTTTGACCACCTAGTTAAGGTATTGTCTACGATATTCTGTATTATTTACTATTTTCTCCTTTGTAATTTATAATTATCTTTAGGGAAATACTTTGAGGCTATGCAAATACCCTCTTTCTTCTCAAATTTTCCTATACTTATTTTAGCATTCATCTATGGATCTTGCCAGTAAAATTTATTACTGTGCTGTTTTAATGGTTGCTTTTATTTTCTCATTCTTTCTACATTTGACTTGTTTTACACAGTATACAATACACATGCAGCATTCCTTCTGATTCCTCCTCCTCTTCTTCTTCGTGTGATTGTGTGTGGTATTGGGCATTCTACCTCTGAGTTACACATCTAGTTCTATTTATTTATTTATTTACTCATTTATTTTTTGGAAACCTGGTCTCTAAGTTGCTGAGGGCCTCACTAACTTGTTGAGGCTGTTTTCAAACTTGCAGTCCTCCTGTATCACCCTCCCAAATCCTGGGATTACAAACATGTGCCACCGTGCCTGGCTGAAGTAGTATTTAATGTTGTTATTTCCCATTTATATGAAAGTCTTTAACAGGACTTTTTTCTTCTGAATATTGTTACTTTAGGATGTTTTGTAATTATTTACCTTTGATTAGATAAATAAGTTTGCATATAAAGAGAATGGTGTTCCAAAGAACTACAATGTATAATCTTTTTTTTTTTATTGGTGCATTGTAATAATACATCTTTGTTAGGTACAAGCTGGTAAAAGCATACATGCACACATTTCTCATTTAACCCTTCCCTGATTCCCGCCCCACTCCCTCTCCCTCCCTTCTTCTCAAGTTCAGTTTAGTGATTGACTTTAATATGTTTGTGAAAGTACATCATGTGCATTAGGGTGTTTCCCTCTAATCTTTTGTTAAAATTTTTGACAAAAGCATTTTTTGGGGAGTTACTTTGAGAGAATGTTAGTTTGCTTTTAGTTTCCTGCTGTGTTCTGGCTACATGGTTGGTGAGTTTTGTGTATCATTATCACATAAAATTGTATATATTCATTTCTTGTGATTCCTGGATAATGTATGTCAAAACAAAATAACAATGTAGCCAAAAACTTCAAGTTGCTTTATCCCCTAAAACGGGAAGTAAAGAAAATAGCAAATAATTTTACTACATCTTTAAAAAGGGTTTATGACACTTCTCTGAGTTTCAAATGTGTTATATCATTCTTCAGTAAATGAGTATTAGAACTGAATGTGGTGGAGCACACCTGTAGTCCCAGCACTTGGGAGACTGAGACAGGAGGATCACAGGTTGGAGGCCAACCTCAGCAACTTAGCAAGACTCGCAGAAACCTAGTGAGACCCTGTTTCAAAACAAAACATAAAAAGGGCTGGGAGTGTAGCTTGGAGGTAGAATGTCCCCGGGTTCAACCCCAAATATCCCCCCCACACACACACAGGAGTCTAGAGGCAAAGCTTCCATTTGACAGGCCTGCTTGCCATGCGATCCCAGGGATGGGAGAGCATGTTCTCAGGTAGAGAACCAGCTGCGTGTCTCCTATTACTCTTAGGAACTAATGAAACCTACACGTTCCACTTCTGAGGCCGCAGATAAATGCATGGTGGCTGTGCACAAACACAGCACAGAGGGCAGGAAGGAGAAACTGGAAACCAGAGATAACATAGTAGGTGTCACTTCTGAACTGTCAAACACTGGAGACTTATTTGTACTATTTTAGTCGTTCTAAGTTGTGGTTCCAATTAGCTTTTATGTACAAAGATAACTCTTTATATCTGTGTTCAACTTTGTGGTTAGCCACAAAATTTTCTTTTGTACAAATCTGTAATGTGTAAGGAAAAGAATCCCTTTGAAGTGTCTCTTTAAGTATTCACGTATGAAAATCAGTGTAGAGAACACTGACCAATGCATCTGCTTCTAAAGAAACATCCAGCAAGGAATCTGCCTGAGGTGCTTGTGCATTTGCCTCTGTACAGAGGTCCAGCAATACATTTGTGTTTTGAGAGAAGCCTGAGAGGTGATAGACAAAAGTATCAAACATCTTGAAATCACATTGCAATGAATGAGATGATGTTTTTGTCTCTCTCAAAACACTTTCGCCCACTCCCTCACATTTATTTATTTATTTAGTTATTTATTCATTCATTCATTCATTCATTCATTCATTCATTTATTTGTATATATTTTACAGTACTGGAGATTTAACCCAGGGGCATTCTACCTCTGAGCTACACTCCCAGTCCTATTTTTAGTTCTTTATTTTGAAACAGATCTCACTAAGTTGAGGAGGGCCTCGAACCTGCAGTCCTCCTGTCTCAGCCTTCCAAGGGTGCGCCACCATGCCCGGCTCACCCACACATTTTAAAAATTCATACAGTGACCAAAGTCAGTGGTGGGGACTAAGACCATATTTGAGTGACAGGAGATGAAAAGCAAAACAAGAGAGAGTCAGTGCAGTAAAGAAGTCGGCTAGCCTTACGTTTTGAAGGTTTCCTTGGCAATAGTAGCTAGAATAGTTCTCACCACGATAATGTCACTTGATGATTAGTCACCATTACTGTCCTGTGATGCTGATTTAAAAACAAGCAGTCCCAGCTTTGCTGAGAGCTTCCTACGTGAAAAGCACCATGCTATGAACTGGACGTGCGCTGTCCCATTGAATCCTCACAACAGTCCTGTGACCTAGGAATAGACCCAGGCCCAGAAGGGCAGCCGAGACCACACAGCAAGGCAATGAGAGTGCCAGGCTTCCAACTCGGTCTCCTTCTGAAATTGTGCTTTTTACCCGTTATTCAAATCTTGTAACAATATTTTATATTATAGACTATTTTTCTGCCTCAATTTGATTATAGGTCTATTAAGAGCAGGGGAACTATTATTGTCCACTCCCCTTCCCCAGAAGCCAGCAATAGCTTTCAAAGAGCAGATACT
The DNA here is from genome assembly GCA_004027655.1 of Graphiurus murinus. NCBI lineage: Eukaryota > Metazoa > Chordata > Mammalia > Rodentia > Gliridae > Graphiurus > Graphiurus murinus. The sequence continues at coordinate 55,064 of PVLC010000734.1, forward strand.
ATAAATACTCAGTTTTGATTTTGTCTTCCCTTTTGCAAACTTTCCTATTCTGTTTTCATAGAGTGGGTTAAATATGAATGGTTATAAATAATTTATTGGAGAAACTGCTGTTAATTGAGGAAGTTCAGTCACAGGATCCCACCACCCCCATTTAAAAGCTATATTCTTGTTCTTCATGCAGTCTTATTTAGGTAACAATATTTTAGACAAAATTTGTTGGGGAAGTCATTTAAATTGGCCAAGAAGCCATGATTCAAGCTAGAATGATCAAAGAAAGAAAGACCCAAGCAATCAGTAACAGGAAATCTCCCTATGCCTGGGTTTTTTTTTTTTTTTTTTTTTTTTTCCTTCTTTTTCTTTAGTGGAAGGGGGAAGGGCAAATTTTAATCCTTTAATCCTTAGGTTCATGTTCTAGTAACAAGGTCTTAGGATTTCTTCCCTTGAGTTTTATTAATTACTTCATTTTACTACTAAAATAGACTTCTATGATTAGAAGCATATTTTTCACTTAACGCCTCCCAAGAGGCGTTATAACAAGAACTTCTAAAGCACATTGGGAAGCAGCTCTCCATGGGAGCTAACGGAGCCCTCCTGACTTCTGGTCCAGTATTCAGTCCTGTTTCTCCCTCAGCCAGCTGTGAGGGTAACCAAGGGACCAGGTCAGGTCCTAGACGATGACTTTGTGGAGATTGGTTCTGTTCTAAGTCTTGCTCGAAACTTTAGGGCAACTTTAGATGCTTGCTGGCCTGTGCCTATTGTCCCAGCTGCTCAGGAGGCCGAGGTGAGAAGATCACAAGGGTCCAGGAGTTCTGGGCCAGCCTGGGCAACAGAGTGAGACTCTGTCTCAAAAAACAAAACAAAGCAAAGCAGATGCTGGGTGAGGTGGCACACATTTACAATTCTGGTACTTGGGGAGGCTGAGAAAAGGGGATTGCAGGTTTGAGGCCAACCTCAGCAACTTAGTGAGAGCCTGTTTCAAAATAAAAAAATGAAATAGGGCTGGGGGTGTGCTTAGAGGGAGAATACCCTTGGGTTCTATTCCTAGTCCCACCAAAAAAAAAACAAAAACAAAAACAAAAACAAAAATTCAGGATAAGATTGGATAGGTTGTAGGAATCGAGACTGAAGGGAACTCCAGAGCGACCCCGGTGTCCTGTCAGCCTGAGCACAGCTCTTACCCATTAGCAACCTGGACCATGGATAATGCTGGCCTCAGATGGGCTTCGAAAGATTTCATTTAGCCGACATGGTGGTGCCTGCCTGTAATCCCAGTATTTGGGAAGCTGAGACAGAAGGATTACAGGTTTGAGGACAGTTTCAGCAATGTAGAGAGATTTTCAGGAACCAAGAAAGACGGTGTTTCAAATAAAATAACAAAAATGGCTGGAGGTGTAGCTTGGAGATAGAATGATCTTGGGTTCAATCCCTATGATCACCCCCAAAAAACATCCCTTTAGAAAACTGATCCTGGGTCCATCTTAATCTGTCCTTGAATTTGCTGCAGAGGCCAGAATCAGAATGGCCTGCAGACTCTGGTTGCTTGGGTTTAGATTTTAAGGTATTCACTTTCATAGACTTTAGATCCCAATGCACACAAAGTGGAGCGATTGGACAGTCGTGCTGGTTGGAGGTAAGCAGGGCGTGGCCTTCTCGGCCAGCTGCTGTGTCTCCAGGCGTATCTTCTCTCTGCTCTTAGCCAGCGGGAGTCCAGAGTGTGTTGCTGATAGGAACTGAGCTTTCTGAAGCCAGTCGTGAGTGAGCACGGCAAGGAAGGGTCTCCGTGGTTCAACCGGAGGCCGGCCAGGGAAGAGGCGGAAGGAGGAGCCCTGAAACAGGTTTTACAGCGGCTTCACTGCCTCCTGGCATCATCCACTCAGCATCATCCACTCAGGTTGGTGACAGGGTCCTCACTGCTCAGTCAGGGGACAGCACGGAGCCCACGGAGGAGGGCGAGCCGGCCCCCTGCTGGGAAGCACCCAGGGTAGAGCCAGAGGAGCAGAGTTGTGGACTGTGCGAATGGCATTTCCTTCCCGCGCTGGCCCAGCTGCCCTGCGCATTATCTCACCCTGTGTAACTCAGCAGAACTTGAAAACACCCTGGCTGTGCCTTTGCATTGGCATCTTAAAGGAAAACATTCGCTGACCTCAGTCGAGTAAGCAATTAATGGGGAAAAGAGCTGACCGGGAGTTTCTGCAGACTGTTTTGGAAAACAGAATGCCTGCCCTGGGATTCACACAGCCTTCACTCCTCTCCCTCCCCAGTTACAGAACTCTGGGATTGGGAGGCCGACTTGGCAACTGTTTCTTATAAAATCTGAAGTGTGCTGAGTCGCAGAAAGCGTGGGGCTGAGGACGCCCCCTCTGCCCGTTGTGGACGGCATCTACTTGGAAAGTGCAGGCTGGCGCTGCCCGCTTGAGCCTGTGTCTCGCCCTGTGCTGCGGAGTCAAAGCCAGCTCAACCAGTGGGAGGCGGGCCCTGAGAAGCTGCAGAGGCCGCCTTCGACTGTACCATTCCTAAACAAGCTCGCTGCTCCTCCTCTCCAGAGACTTCAGAAGTACTCAGTGTGGGAGTTAAAAAGATAGTACCAGCCGGGCGTGGTGGCGCACGCTTGTAATCCCAGTTCTTGGGAGGCTGAGATAGGAGGATCACAGGTTTGAGGACAGCCTCGGCAAGTAGTGAGACTCTCATCAACCTAGTGAGACTCTGTTTCCAAATAAATAAAATCGGGCTGGGGGTATAGCTCAAAGGTAGAATGCCTCTGGTTTTGATCCCCAGTGCCACACACACAAAAAAAGCACCAATTCTCTTCCCAGTGGGCGGAAGTGTTTTGGTACTGAGTGAGTGTTTAAAGTGTTTAAAAAAAGGACCCCCTTGCTGGGCGGAGGGTCCGGTTTTGTGGTCAGCCTCAGCTAGTTAGTGAGGCCCTCCGCAACTTAGTGAGACCCTGTTTCAAAATAAAGAATAAAAAATAGGGCTGGGGTGGGACTCAGAGGTAAGAATTGGCCTGGGTTCAATCCCCAGTTCTGCAAAAAAAAAAAAAAAGACCCCCTTCAGTCAACCCCGTTTTACTCATTTCCTCCTCTCTTGTGTCCTGCACACCCTCCACCCCCATACCTAAACCACTGCAGCCTACTACTATTTTAATCTGATTTTAGAGCTCTTGGGTTAATTTCATATAATTGCATTTGTAATCTGTAGCTGTTCGCTTATTCTGTTCCGAGATCTCTTAGTCTATTTATTCCTCTGGAGTATTAAAGATGGCTTAAAGGTAGACCAGGAAGGCATAGAGACGTGCTTTAGAAGGTTAATGCATTCATTCAGGTAAAAAGAACGAGGGCCCGCACTCAGGTACGGGAATATGGATGACAGGGCGTAAGGGACTCTATCCTGCTCTAAAACCACCAAAGAAGCCGACGTGATTTGGTGACTAACTACGTGATGAGCACTAGGAAAAAATGACCAAGTTTCTGTCTGGGCGTGTTGTTAGCTGAAGTTGGGAATTCGACAGATGAGTGGGTGATGGATGGGGTAGTGGGTTTCACATGAGAAACTGTGACTTTAAGATCCTGGAAGATAATGAAGTATCCTGCCCTGCAGATGTTGGCTGTATAGTTGAAAGCTTAGGAGGGGGATCATGGCCCAGAGTTTTAAAACGTGTTCAAGGGGAGTCAGGCCTCATGGTGCATGCCTATAATCGCAGTACTTAGGAGGCTGACACAGGAGGATTGCACATTTGAGGCAAGCCTAGGCAACTTTGTGAGACCCTATTTAAAAATTAGAAAGGAGCCGGGCATGGTGGCGCATGCTTGTAATTCCAGTACTTGGGAGGCTAAGACTGGAGGATCCGGGTTGGTGGACAGCCTCAGCTACCTAGTGAGGCCCTCTGCAACTTAGTAAGACCCTGTTTCCAAATAAAGAATAAAAAATAAGATTGGGGGCCTAGCCTGGACGTAGAATGCCCCTGGGTTCAATCCCCAATACCAAAAATAAATAAGTAGATAGATAGATAGATAAATAAATAGATAAATAAATAAATAAATAAATAATTAGAAAGGGCTGGGAATGTAACTCAGTGGTAGAGCCCCCCGGGTTCAGTGCCCAGTACCACATACATGCACACTCATGTACACACATGCGCACACACGTATTCATGGGAGACCACAGCGTAAGGGAATAGTTAAAATTGGCATAGGATGAGCTTTGGCAGGAGAGAGGAGAATCTCAATGGAGATCACCATGGAACAAAAATGAAAACCTGGGGAGCAAAGCTAAGGAGGGAGGACATGGCTGGGGAGCCTGTGACGGAGACGACAAAGACAGGAACATTCTAGAAGCCACTGCATTAGAATGATTAGACAAGGACATCAAAGTAGCATAGTGGCCAGTGAGTATAGAAACGGAGGAATCATCCAGCAGAGTTTCCAGCTGCCAGGGGTGGGCTTCCCTGGGGTGGGTTTAAGAGAGTGGTAGAGGCAGAAGCCAGTTGGCTACAGGTTGAAAAGTAAAGGGAGACAGACAGCGGAGGAGGCCAATGAAGTGAGTCCTCTTAAAGGCTTGCATTTGAGAAAGAAGAAGGAGGCGCAGACTGAAGGGGGAGCTTCTAAACTTACCAAGAAGAGCTGAACAGCTGATAAAAGTCAAGAAAGAATCCCGCATTTCTAAAACGCAGGCCTTCAACATGGGTGCTCTGGTTTGGATGTGGTTTGAGTGTGTTCCCCAAAGGTTCATGCGCTAGAACTCCGGTCCCCAATGCTACTATATTGCGAGATGATGGGTCTGTAGGAAGTGGAAGGTAAGGAGGCGATCGGTGCACCAGCCTCAGAAGGAATTAACAGTTCCTGCAGGACTGAGTTAGTTCTCGAGTGGAGGTTGTTACAAAGGGAGGCCACCCCGTGCTCCTGGCCCCTTCTGCATGCAGCCAGTTCCCTTTCCACGTCTCTGCCATGTTGTGATGCAGCTAGGGGCCCCTCACCAAGGTGCTGGCACCGTGCTCTTTGGATCCTCCAGCCAGCAGACTCACAGATTCCAGTTAAACCTTTTTAGTTCATAAAGTGTCCAATCTTGGGTATTTTTTTATAGAACGCAAAATGAATTAAGACAGTATATTTTTTGCTTATTGGATGAAATTTTCCCCTTTTTCCCATAGCAGAATGGAAGCATTGTTAGGGTAAGAGCAGTGTTTATTTTCTTCATTGCCTTCCCTTTGCTTGTTAAAGAGCCTGACACTGAGTAGAGCCTTAACAGATGATTCCTAAAAGATCACAGAGGAGGCTGAAGTATGGAAATGTGCGCTCTCCTTGGTGGGAAGCTATCAAGGATATCTTCTAAAATCTGAGCATCTATTCCTTTATGAAGTTTACCCTGAGAGAGAACATCTTCTTAATTAACCATCATTCGTAAAATAACATAAAGTGTTGGTAATATGCCATCAGGTAAAGAATGATTACTAGAAATAAACATTGGCAGCAGTTTTATTTATTTATTTATATATTTGGTAGTAGGAATTGAACCTAGGAGCAGTCTACCGCCAAGCTACATCCTCAACTCTATTTTATTTTTATTTTGAAACAGCATCTCTCTAGATTGGTAAGTCTCACTACTTACTGAGGCTGTCCTCGAACCTGCAATCCTCCTGTCTCAGCCTCCCAAGTACTGGGATTATAGGGTGCACCATCACATCCAGGTAGCAGCTTTAAATAATCATACTTTGACACATAAGACTGAATGCAGCATGGAAAGATAGTTAATAGAAGGTAAATATATCCCCCAGTGCTTTAGAGATTATATTTTGCTTAAGGATTATTTCAGATATTAAAACAAGAAAAAAATGAAGGTCTGGTTCTCACAACAAAAGTGAAATTGAACAAATCTTTACCGAGCCTCTCTAGACATACATGCTATTGGTGCTGGTGCTACCAGAATAGTTAATAGCTGATCCCTAAGTAAGAGCAGAGCGATGCGGTAAGGCTCAGTTTCCGCTGCATCCGACACTGGCGCTCCTGGAGAACAGAGGCCACGTGTCTGGCCGGGGTCTCCTGAGTGCTCAGCCTCGTGGCCCAGGATGAACACGCGATGTTTGAACAGTTGAAGGAATGAATGAGGAAAGCGCATGCGCTTCTCTGGAGAGCAGAGAAGATGAAACTAACACTCCGGCTCCAGCTGCCACAGAGGGTTACGGCAAGCTTCTTGGAGGAGTTTTTGGTTCAGTTAAATCTTAAAAGAATGTGCATGGTGGCACATTTCTGTAATCCCAGTACTTGGGAGGCTGAGACAGGAGGATTGCAGGTTTGAGGACAACCGCAGCAATTTAGGGAGGCCCTCAGCAACTTAGTGAGGCCCTGTTTCAAAATTAAAAATAAAATAGAACTAGGGGTGTAGATCAGAGATGCAATGTCCCTGAGTTCAATCCCCAGTAGGAGATGCTACATGTGCGTGCATACACACACACACACACACGAGAAAAAAGAAAAAGGAAAGGGTTTGCAGCATGCACCACCGTTGCTGGTGTTGTGAGGCCATGTGATATCCAGCAAGTGGAGGAGCGGGGCACCACTTACTGTGCACTGGATGCAAAATGATGAGTCAGACTCAGCTCAGCTTTTCACCCTCCTTCTTTCGCATAGGGAGGCCTTCTCTGAGCAGACCTTCAGGGTCTCCTCTAAAACTTAAATTCTTCTCTTTTCTATGATTAAATTGGAAATTAAAGTAATGAGATACTCCTAGATTTTTTTTTACCAAAACATGGTTTTAGACCCATGTTAATTTTATAATTACACTTTCACCCTCTCATTTGGCTCTGCTCATTGGTTGATCTCAGGTGCTCAGGCGTCTCAGCATGAATCTTTGCCCAGTTTAATACATTCCATTACTCTAAGTAGTTTGGCTTACTTCACCCAGTGACCTGTCAGGATAATGTATCAGTAAGATGCTCCTCTTTAAGCTTCTTTTTTTTTTTTTTTTTCTTTTTTGCGGTACTGGGGATTGAACTCGGGCATTCTACCTCCGAGCTATACCCCCAGCCCTATTTTTTATTCATTATTTTGAAACCGAGTCTCACTAAGTTGTGGAGTGCCTCACTAGGTAGCTGAGGCTGGCTGCGCGAACCCGTATCCTCTGGTCTCAGCCTCCTGAATGCTGGGATTACAAGCGTGCACCACCACGCCCGGCTCCTAAGCTTCTCTTTGAAAAATACAACCTATCCGAGAAGCAGAACTGATTGTTATTTTTCAGATATTATAAACTGAAAGCTTAATTAAGAAACTCTCAGTTTATTAATTGTGTACTGTTTAGGAATGCTATGGCACTTGAGTTTTGTTGAAGGTTAAAGAAAATAGCATTCACTAACAACTTCATTTTTGAAAGACAAATTTTGAGCCAGGCATGGTGGTGTATGCTTACAATCCTAGTACTAAGGAGACTGAGACAAGAGGATCTCAGGTTCAAGGACAGCCTCAGCAAGTAGGGAGACTCTCAGCAACCTAGCAAGACTCTGTTTCAAAAACCAAAAAATAAAAAAGGCCTGGGAGTGTAGCTCAGAGGTAGAAAGTCCCTCCTTTCAATCCCCAGTACCACAAAACAAACAAATAAATAAACAAGCAAAGACAAATCCTGTTAATATTGTATTCACCAGACTTACTACTTTATAGAATTTAATTTAATTATATTTCATCTAATTAAAATAATTCAATTTATAGTCTATTTTGTTAAAATTTTATTACGATTTCAATGGAGACTTCCAAAGACACATGAGAGCATCCTGTTGGATATTTTCTCCATGTTCTTTAATACCCCAATAAAACACACACATAACTTAAGGAAAAGCTCTATTTCACTATTTTTGCTTTTGAGCTTCTTCTGATGTACAAGGTCCTAATGCTGATGACATATTGCAAGAATATGCTTATAAAGGAAATGTTAAACTCAAGTTGTATGGAGATAGGTTTCGTAGGATTTTCCTACATCTTCCCTTCTTTTCTATTACTATGAAGGAGTAACCCTAAACATTACTATTACTCTATAATGGCAGTTAACCCTAAACATCTCCAGGATTTCTGAAGACATACCCCAAAACAAATACAAAACAGTTCTTTTATTTAGCCACATCGATCACTTTAAAAAAAATGAAGGAGCATCTGATATATGGAAAAACTCAGTGTGATGACTTTTGACCAATGTAAGTACCATTCAAAACAAGACACAGAAATCTAGGTGCGTGAGCCTGTAATCCCACTGACAGGGGAAGCTGAGGCAGAAAGATCCCAAGTCTGAGACCAGCCTGGAAAACTTAGTGAGACCCTGTGTCAAAAAATAAAATAAAAATTTAAAAAAAGAGCTGAGCATGAAGGTCACTGGTAGAGTGCTCGTGGGTTCAATCTCCAGTACCACAACAAAACTAACAACAGCGATGGAAAGCCAGATACAGAACATTGCCACCACCCAGAGATTGCCTCGTGTCTCTGCTGCTTCATTCTCCTCCTGCAACCTATTTCTGACTTCCATCACCGTAGATTAGTGTTGGCTGTTCCTGGAAGTCCCATAAAGAGAATATTACCAAGTGAATTATTTGGTGTCTGGCGTTCTTTACTTGTTGTCATGGTCTCTGAGATTCAAGCGCATCATTTCATCTGAGCCTGAAGGTGGTAATAAGGTGTACAGCCCATTTGCTGGCTTTATTTTGTTATCATACCTGTCACCCAGCTGTCTTGTAGGCATTGGGTGCTGGGTCTACGGGGAGGCAGGCAAGGAAGCAGGTTTAGATTAAAACCCATCACACTATCAGGAAATTGAACTCACAGTCCTACTCAGGATGCTGTATCTGGAGACCCAGATCTCCATGGTAGAACCAGGACAAATTGGGATATAATCGAGTTTATTTTTGAGCCTGCCTAATTAGCTTTGGCTTCCTGGAGCCTTTTATTTTCCTGGTACTGCATCAGGTAGGGATCATTCGATTCTTACTACGGAAAGAAAGATCTGCTTTAATGTTTAAGGCATTTTACTTTTCCTAAGCATACATACATTTTTCAGAATCTCTAACATTGAAACTACAAGTCTCATTCCAGAGACAGAGAGTTCTTCATGCAGGGAGCCACACACCTCAGTGCACATTACTTAGACAAGGAATTTGTGAAATTCTGCAAATAACCAGCATTTTGGGCTTTGGTGGCAATATGCTCTGTTAAACTCTGTTGTTAACACAAAAGAAGATTTAGATGATACATAAACCAGTAGGGTTGATTGTGTTCTAATAAAACTTTATTTACAGCGGTAGGTAGTGAGCTGAATTTGGCCTGAGGGCTTTATATGCCTCACTGAGGGCGACAGTATTATGATTTGGCTCTTCAATGCCCCTTAGAGGTCCGTGTGCTTTGTTGATAGCCTGTGACACTAGCGGAAGTGAGGCCTCATGGGAGGAAGATAGGTAACTGGGTCATGCCCTTGCAGGGGAGGATGGGACCCTGGCATCTTTCACTTCCCAGCTGCCATGAGGTGGACACACCTCCTTTGCCATGGTGGACAGTGCCACCACAGGCTGAAAGCAACGGGGCCTCTCAACCAGGGACTAGAAGGCAAAAGCCATGAGCCAAAACCTTCTCTTCCTCGTAAGTTGTTTCTGTCAGTTGTTTTGGTCATAGTAGTGGAAAGCTGATTAACACAGGCAGCTTCTTCTTCTGTCTCCTTAGGAAACTTGTGCAGCAAGCCTGCCATAGCAGAATACATTGAATAAGTTCTCCTGAATACAGAAAGCTAAAAGGAACCTGAGGTTGTACCCATTACAAGCTCTACTTACTGTGTGAGAACACCAAATCTCAGAGCATTAACTTTCCAAGGTCATCAAGAGTCAATGGAAGAGTCCAGATCATTCTATCTCCTAATTATTTGATAGTGTTTATTTCCCTGTTCAGATTGTGATAGATATGATTCACATTAACTTGAACAGAACTTCAGATTGATAGTTGGAGAAACTATCTTAGCTCATATATTTTAAAATAATAAAAGAGAAAGAGAGGGAGGGAGAGAGGGAGGGAGGGAGGGTGAGAGTGAGGAAAAAGAAAGAATGAATGAGAATGAGAATGTCCGATAAAGGACGTCAGGTGATGGCATCCTGAAAAAGTGACCAAAAGTTGTTCAAGAAAGGATAGTGTTATACAGTTAGCAAGCAAGCTGGTTAAGTATTGGAAGAAAAGCACACTTTCACTTTTGTCACTTTATTAAATCATTGTTTTAAAATTATAAGTGTATGAAGAATAAATAGTAAATAAAAATTTAAGAAAGAAAATAGAGAACTCTAGATTCTCTGATAATTCATCCACTTTTCTTTTAAAAAATTTTTATTTTGGCAACATTATTGGATGTCTTTTCTTGAAAGCATTGTGAAAAATCAAAACCAAATAGATGCAATTCCTGTGATTTAAGAGGTGAGACTGGAACCCATGTTGTGTTTCTCACTGAGGCCTCTGGAGAGAAAACAGGGTCTGTTTCAGAGTGAAATTATAGTTGAGTTGGGCATGTGGAGGTACTGAGTGATGTGCAAATATTGGTGTATGTTTGTGGGTGGAGGGCAGAAAGGGTGTAAGAAAGGGCCAGTAAACTGAGTGTGGTGGCACATGCCTATGGCTACTCGGGAGGTTGAGACAGGAGGATCTAAAGTTTTAGGCTGGTCAGGGCAACCCAGTGAGACCTCATTGAGAGAGAGAGAGTGCACAAGGAAGGAAGGAAGGAAGGAATGGAGGGAGGGAGGGAGGGAGGGAGGGGGAGGGGAGGGGAGGGGAGGGGAGGGAAAGAAAGAAAAGAGAGTGGGGGAGAGAGAGAAGGGGAGGGAGGGAGGGAAGAAGGGAAGGGGCCAAGAGTTGAGTTATAAGTAAGAGATTAGTGAGGGAACTGGTAGTAGATTATGCAGGTGTATTTGGCAGGATTTTAGGTGTAGGAAGGGGTTGGAAGATCAACAAGTTGTCAGAGAGATGTTGACTAAACATCAAAAGCAATTAAAGTAATAAAAGTGCTTCTCTTTGGGAGGGTGTGTTCAGAGATACCATATGGTCTATTGGAGGAAAGCATTAATTCTTAAAGAATCAGACTCAAGCAAAACCTTGGTTCCCTTAGAACTCTTTAAGACTTTATCCCTCCCTCCTCCAAAAGCAAAACCTATATAATTGGTAGAAACTAGTTTGCACACTGGGAGTGGCCGGTTTACTGGCTGATATCATAACTAATCATAAACATATGCAAGAATCCTAGTGGTTCTACCGAAGTCCCAGTGTTCAGATTTCCCAGTTAGTGGACACATACATCGCTCTAACCCATGACTCATGCTCGCTCTGTTGGACCTGGCTTGTGGTTAGGTGCCCCAGCCGAGTATTGTGGGTAACGGGATTTTCCTGGTGTGTGCACGTAGGGTCGGCAGAGGGGAAGGCTTTAAGTGTGCTCTCATAAAACCATGACTCCTCCTAGGCATTTGAGGGCAAAAGTTCCTAAGAACAGAAACTTTGGAGGTCATCTCAAACTTCGTCAGGTACATTAAGCCATGGCTGCTGGTATTATAAATGAACCCCAGTTTGTTTTGAGTAAGTGATAAAAGAAATCTAATTAGACATTTCCACCCACCTGGAATGATGCCACCTCTGAATAGAATTCTCCATATTCCCAAACATGATTGAACCTCAAATTTGGCAAGTATTCAATCAAATGAACCGGGTACTGCATCAGTACCTGTTTTGGGGAACTCTTTAATGTTCAGGATGTCTTTCCAGTTACAGCTCTCATGACCATCTTCTGTACCTGGAGAGAGCTCTCATGGGATGAAAACTATTTCTCTATTATCTAGAGATTAGCTTGGAACAAATGTAGAACAAGTCCAATATAAAAATAGCACATGGCTAAAACGGGCTGGTGAGAACGCTGGCCATGTCAGAGGCTGCTGTTCAGCGTCGTTTCCCTCTGATCAGGATGTGTTCTGGCCGCGTTGCCAGGATGAGTAACTTGTGTGGCTAGGATGTTTTGGCCAATTCAAGAAGCTGGCTGGGAGGGCCCTGTGCATGCAAGAAATCCCCACGTGAATAGCATGGTTCTATTCTCAGAAGTGAAAAATATCGGCAGCAAACATTTAACAAGGCCAGAAAATATGAAATGCTGGATATTTCTCAAGAAAGGTGTAGAGGAGATGGAAACCTTTCAGCATTTCACACATGCATAATGCAAATTACATTGATTGTTGCCTAATAGGAAGACAAGGGAAATCAGTCCTGTTTTTGACCTCAGCCCCACAGCCCGGGGCCCGTTCCTCCCATTCCTCAGTGGGAGTTTGCGCAGTGTTTCTGGTGCTTTCCTCAGATCCCCAGGCAGGTGTGTGGTCTGCACGTGAGACCATCAGTCTGTAGCCTTGTGTGCCAAACAGATAGGAAAAAATGTTTGTTTATGTAAATGAAGCATTTCTGAGATTGGGGATGAAGCTTCTAGCACGTCTCTGACCCGTATAATCATAACAACATGAGACAAAATGTTTGAACTAAAAGTCAATCAGAGCAAACAAATGATCTAATTTCTTGGCATGATGTCCCTCCAGTAGACTGGAGAACACTGGAAATAGGGAGTCAAGAAAGGTTAGCTCCAGCCGGGCGCGGTGGCGCACGCTTGTAATCCCAGCGTTCGGGAGGCTGAGATCGGAGGATCCGGGTTCGAGGCCAAACTCAGCTACCTAGTGAGGCCCTCCGCAACTTAGTGAGACCCTGTTTCAAAATAAAGAATAGCCAGGTGTGGTGGCCCACGCTTGTAATCCCAGCGTTTGGGAGGCTGAGACTGGAAGATCCGGGTTCGCGGCCAGCCTCAGCTACCTAGTGAGGCACTCTGCAACTTAGTGGGACCATTTCAAAATAAAGAATAAAAAAAGTAGGGTTGGGGGTGTAGCTTGGAGGTAGAATGCCCCCAGGTTCCATCCCCAGTACTGCAAAAATAAATAAATAAATAAATAAATTAAATAAAGAATAAAAAAATAGGGCTGGGGGTGTAGCTCGGAGGTAGAATGCCCCTGGGTTCAATCCCCAGTACCGCAAAAAAAAAAAAAAAGGTTAGCTCAGGACCGTGTGCAGTAGGGTCCAGAGGGAAGCACACCAGGTGCCGTGTGCGCATGTTCGTACCCTTTGAACCTTACTATGATGTCTAATTATAGTGCACCAACAGAAGTATATTAAAAAAAGAAAGGTGAGCCAAGCTCGTGAGGAGCAAATCTTTATAGGAAAGTTGGAATGTAAAAGCCTGATGCCATTCTGTCCTACAAACACTCCATAGGAATATTGCCTGACAGACTGCTGGACTGGAGAGTTTTCCTTTACTCAGGACTCTATGTTCACTTTGATTCCAGACAAGCTTTTCATCAGTGTTCGGGGCACTTGAGCCCCGACCATCTGTAGACAGTCGAGCCTCGTTTTCCAGCGAGGAGACTAAGAAGTTGAACAGCTATGTCTCTGAGGTGCTCGCATCTCTGTCCTGTCACCTTCCCGTCTCTGCTTTTCTGGGCTCACTGTGTTGGAGCTTTCGGTCCATGATCCGTTACTGGCCATGCTGCTCTCGGGCCTGTGCTGCGGCGGCCCCTCGCGGCAGAGAGCATGCAGCGAAGCCGCTCGCCCCATGGCCAGCGAGGAAAGAGGAAGAGAAGAGACACCAGTGTTCCCCGGTCCCCTTTGAGGTTTGTGCCCAGTGACTAAAGACCGCGCACCAAGCCCCAGCTCCGAAGGGTTCTACAAGGTCCAATAGCATGAGCTGAGGACTGAGTCTTTAAAACACAGGCCTTTGGGGGCATTGCAGATTCAACTACAGCTCGCTCCTTCCTTCCTTCCTCCCTTCCTTCCTTTCTTCCTTCCTTCCTTCCTCCCTCCCTCCCTCCCTTCCTTCCTTCCTCCCTTCCTTTCTTCCTTCCTCCATCCCTCCCTCCCTCCCTCCCTCCCTTCCTTCCTCCCTTCCTCCCTTCCTTCTTTCCTTCTTTCCTTCCTCAAGATTGAACCCAGGGGCATTCTATCTCAGAGCTACCCCAGCCATATATATATACATATACATATATATATATATATTTAATTTTATTTTGAATCAGGGTCTCACCAACTTGCTAAGGCTGGCCTCAAACCTGTGATCCTCCTGCCTCAGCCTCCCAAGTACTGGGATTACAGGTATGTGCTGCTGTACCTGGCAAACTATAGAAATTTCCATACCATTTTTTTTTTAATGGGGAAGAACTCACTGTTATGGTTTGTCATATTGTCCTCTTGTCATTACCTTCCAAATGACATGTGGCATGAGAACATAACATTACTCCATCCGTACACTGTCATTTACCCCAGGCGTGACCCAAGCCAGGTCTTTGGGGGATGCTCGCCTCCATCACCATGGCAGCACTGTCCTTGGGTCGTGGGATGGATGGCACGTTTACAGTAGTATCGCCAGTCTGCTTTTTGAAAAGGAGAATTTTAATGGAAAGCAGGACTTAAATTTTTAAAATTAAAAGTGAAGATATAAGTAATTTTCAAGGGCAGATTATCCCCAGGTAGTAGCGTAAGGAGCTTCCAGGACACACCTTCAGTGCACCCTTAAAGTCCAGTGAGGACCCCAAGAGGGAAAAAGGGACCCTTTACCGTGTCATTGCCGCCGGTGACCTCCACTCCGTTCTCTTGTCTCAGTTCCTTTCTTTTGTCTATTGGACTTTTGCTTTTGGGGAAGGCAGCTCAGATGCACCGGGCCTGGGTGTGTGGGGGTGATACTAATCGCTACAATTAACAAGTGCTGCCTATCAAGGAAGCATAGTTCCCTGTACTTTACATGGTCTTCCTCCTATGAGGTGGGTTCTATATTACCGCTTATTTTACAGATTTAGAAACTGAGGCATGGAGGGTAATTTACATAGGTAAACTGTGGATCTCTCACTCCAAAACCCATGATGCTGCCATTTATTTTTTAAATTGTAAGATGTAGATACTGTGACAGAACTCATGCTGCTTCTCCATCATGAGAGGTACCCTTTGTCTACATCCTGTGTCCCTTGGTCTTCACCTCAGTCCAGAAACTCCTGGAGATCAGGTCTGAGGTTACCTTGTCCAGAAAGCCTTCTCTGATCCCTTCCTACTCTCTTCCAGTCACACTCAATTTATCTCCTTTATGTTTCCAGTAAACCTCGGGACAGCTGCAGCCCCACGGTCAGGATTCCCATTGGCCGTGCCACATGACTTCCCTGTCGCTGCCCCCGTCCCACCCTGGACTGCAGCCTCCCAGAGAGCCGGAGTTAGCTTGATCTTATGATCTCAGAACCTAGCAACGTGCCCTATAAATGTTTATGGCATGGAGCTAGGGAGGCAATTTTGGAATTTCCTTTCCCCCAATTGGGAAACAAAATAATTGACTCTGGTTAAAATCTATCACAGAAGACACGTTTTTTTACATTGAGAAGTAAAAAACGAGGCACTAAAGAAACAGGGAAATGCTATCTGCATCAGGTTCCAGCAAGCCAGCTGCTTATATTTTTACTTTGTCAGATTTTATCTCTTATTTTAAAAAAAAGTCCCCAGGAGGTGAAAGAGAAAGGAAAATGCTTTTGTTTTTCAAACTGTGAAAGTGGAGTTTCCATGACATCATTGTGAGGCAGTTCTTCTCCATGGTGGTAATTTGTGTGCTGTAAATGCAACATCTAATTTGGGATGATTCAGAAGGAACAGAGAATGTAATTTGAAGAACTGGAAAATGACGGCCACAAGGAATAGGCACAAAACTTCAGAGTGTTGGGACTGGACCACAGAAAGGCAGAAGATCCACGCCAACTGAGCCAGCGTGAAGAAAGTATTATCCCGTGGGTATCCAGTGGGTGGGCTCGTACAGACTGGCTCTTAGCTGGGGTGCCCTCCCGGGGAGGGCACTGCCACCACCACAGCTGTTACTGCCCCTGGTAGCATCAGAGGTTTCAAAATACAATAGTGCTGTCTCTTTGGAATTGTGCAAACCATAACATTTGCCCTGTAATTCTCCTTTCTGATTGCAGTTTGATTTTCTGTGATTGAAGTTTCTTAGGGTTATAAATGTAATTGGCAATTGCTAAGACAAGAAGCCAGGTTTCCTATTATAAGAAATAGCCGAAGTCTGATTTGCCCAACAAAACTTAAAAAAAAAACAAATGCCGGCATATGGAAAATTCAATTTCATAAACCAGTTTAATTAGGAAGGAGAGCTACATTTGTAGAACAGACCAATTTGATTACATTTTAACTAATAAGTAGATTAATTTTCAGGATGGTCATTCTTTAGTATATGTATTAATTGACATTAGATTATATTAAAAGTTTAATTTTAGTTCCTTTTACAAATTGGCCAGTGCCTGTTCACCCTTGGTAGGCTAATAATATCTCTACTCTGCCATGGTTTTTATTAATCCTCATTACTACTCTTAGAAAAACAACAACAACAAAACATAGTAGGGCCAAATGGAATTTTTCCCCTCCTGCATTCCTCGACCACAATTTTTGGAATTGTTTCAGAAAAATGTCAGCATTGTCATAAAATATTGGGTCGTCAGACCCAAATCTAAACAGTGAACCAAAATAGACCTTTCTGCCTATGTGGATTGTATCGCAGTCAATAAAGGACTAAGCTTAACTTTAACATTTCTTTTTTTTCTTTTTCTTTTTTTTTTTGCGGTACTGGGAATTGAACTCAGGGGCATTCTACCTCCGAGCTATACCCCCAACCCTATTTTTTATTCTTTATTTTGAAACAGGGTCTCGGTTGCGGAGTGCCTCACTAGGTAGCTGAGGCTGGCCGCGAACCCAGATCCGCTGGTCTCAGCCTCCCGAATGCTGGGATTACAAGCGTATGCCACCACGCCCGGCTCTTAACTTTAACATTTCTTGATGAACTTTTTCTTAGTTCTCTTTATCAGTAATCTAGCCTCTCCCCCTCTTTTCTGTCTTCATGATCATTCATGACTTTGGACTGCACACATTTCAAGCAGTATAACAAAGATCCCATGGTCTACAAAACTATCAGTTGCTAAACCCACTCAGCCTCTGCACAAGAAATACCGTGTAAAGGACAGCTATGGGATAGGTTCTGGAACCTTCTCATCAGGCTCCAGGTTAGTTCTCAGCCTGGAATTACTGTGTGGTGACACAGGTTCTGGAACCTTCTCATCAGGCTTCAGGTTAGCTCTTAGCCTGGAATTACTGTGTGGTGACACAGGTTCTGGAACCTTCTCATCAGGCTTCAGGTTAGCTCTTAGCCTGGAATTACTGTGTGGTGACACAATAGGCTTTTCCTCCTCTTAGCTAAAGAACATAGACAGGTAACAATGAGGTTCTTTGTTCCTCCCAGCACTGCCTCCCTGGTCATAATTCAGGAATGCACATGTGGGCTTCTGAGAAATTAAGCAAGGGATGGGTTTATTTTTTCTTTTTTATGTGCGCATAATCATTCTATTTAATTTTGGTTTGGGTCCACTGTTTAACACCCCCCCCCATTGCTATAAATACTATTTGTAATGGTTTTAGATGAAGTAAAAAAAAAAAAACCTATCAAACCCTTCCTAATAAACCAATAGCTTTTGTGTCATACTCTGTTACACAGTCAAATCTTTCTAAATCTAGGTTTTAATTTGGGAGGGGACTGAGAAATAAGGAATTTGTAATATCCAAGTGTCTAGTTTGAATTGCTTTTATCTATTTTGTAGGGTTTGTAGGGCTTTTTTTTTTTTTTTTTTTTTTTTTGAGGGAAGAATCCTTGAAAGAGACCACTGGATATTTTTTCTTACTCTTAGTACTGCGTTGCAATTGTGTAAAAACTTTAAGAACATTAATTTGAGATGAGCGCTTTTGCCATCTGTGTTAACAAATTTGTCCTTAAGGTTTACCTTAATAGCTCTAAAATATATGATGCAATTGATTTTATTTTTAGTGATTTCATTTTTGTTCTGGAAAATCTACTTATCTCAAACAAGACCACTGACATGAAGAAACAAGCTTACAAGTAATTAGGAATAAATGACTATTTAAAACATTATTATGGAGTTGGATATATCATTTATCTTTGGCTATGTGATTCTGAAGCTATAGTTACTTTTTTAAATCTTTACTGAAATTTACTTCTTTCTATTAAATACGGTCTTCATTCCTTATAGCCATTTCTCCCCCCAAAAGGTGCCATATATCTAACTAAACTATAGAGAGAATCCAAATTATCCTAGTGAGATTAAATCTCTCTGTGGATAACTAATACCATATAGTGTAGTAAATTATAATAAAAGAAGAGAAATTAAAGATAAATATGATCATTTATTTGGTATCATAATCAGGACAAGTTTAGACATCAAGATTCTATCTATTGAAAGTACATTGTCAAACCCTTCCAGTCACTAAGCAGGAGCGAGTGTGCAGTTGTCTCCCTCATCCTAGTTCATCACTGGTATGGAGCAACTTCCCAGGACAAGTGGTTGACCTTACTTTCCAACATCTGTAACTCTGTGGGTAAAAGTAAAGTCATGGAATCCAGTGCTTCAGGGCATGAGCTGATCTGCAGAGGCAGGAGCGACTTTCCTCCCTTCCTTCTGCAGGGGAATTTTCCAAGCATCTTCATAAGCCAAGCAGAGAAATGAAGCACAGGAGTGGGAAGCTAACTTTGCCAGTTGAGCTCCCCAAGTAGACAATACCTCCGAGTAACTGGATGGATGTGATGTGAGGATAAGGAGGTGTCTCCGTCAAGATTCTCACCACTATAATCCAAAACGACTGACCGCACAACTGCGAGAAGGAGATTTGCTTGCTCACAGTTTTTGGAGGTTTGGGGGTTCAGTCCATGTGAGGAATCGGTGCACAGAGCTCAGGGCATGGCAGTGGTGAGCAGAGAGAACAAGGCGGTGCTCTCACATGGAGGCCGGAAGTGAGGGAAAGCAGGCATTGGAATTCAAAGACACACGCACGACCCGTCAGATCACGCTCTAGGGACACACCTTCCCCAGCCATAGCCACTAGCCTAGGTCACCGCCCAGTAAGTCCATTACAGTGGATCATCTACCATGACTATGGTAGATATCAACCTCATGACTTAATTGTATCGGTTCTGAGCGTTCATACATGAGTTCTCCAGGGGACACCCTATGTCTCACCTTGACAAGAGGTTAGGGAGTTTGCGTAAAGAGACCAAAAGAAAGGAGTTTTTACTGAATTTTGAACTGATATTAAAAACAAAACAAAACAAAAGCAACATAGGTTTTCTAAGGCAAGGGCTGATTGGAAGCAGTGAGGAAGCCCGGTGTGAGATAATGAAATTAAACAGTGGCTTGTTTGCAGAAAGTGGTGATGGGATCCTAGAAAGTATTGAAGGAGGAGAGGCAGCAATTTAGCAAAATAACTAGAGAGAAAGTAGGTGTTTGAAGGCAGGAAGAGCAGAATACAGAGAAATGGGGAAAGGCACCATGGAGCTCCGGGTGGCTAGAACAACTGATTTTAAGATGAGGAAATGGAAAATGGAGGAGTCAGAATTATTAAAACCAACTGCAGCACTTGTCATCCCTTATGCAGATAATGATTCAAAGATGATGAAAAGATCATTTAGAAGTACCAAACCCTGTAAAATGTTTGAGAAGAAAAAGTCAATAGGTTACCTCTTATTGTGAGCATATATAATTGTACTAGCACTTATGGAGGTAAATTATATCGGGCGCCCCAGGCTGAACCCTCAGCCATGAGGCCCCAATAAAGACGCTGCCTGAATGTTGCTGGTTCGAACCTCTTTTATTTTCTCTCTCTTTCTGGGATCAAGAGCACTGCTCAAGCAGTAACAAACACAGTACAGAAGTCGTCTTTCCAAACAGTGCTTTTCCTACAGACTTCCAATAACCCCTCTCTCTAGCAATCCATCTTCCACTAGCAACCCACAATCTTTCTTCCCGGGACTTCCCCAGCAACCCGGCCAACCTCTTCCCAACCGGTTCTTCTTCCCAACCACTTCCTCCCAGAACTTCTCCCAGCAACCCAGCCCAGCAACTTCCCAACCAGCCTTTCCCCAGCAGCTCTCTCTCTAGGCGAGAGGTGGAGGCTTTTAAAGTTGCGCAGGGCCTAAGCCACGAGGTGTCTCATACAGCTCTCACCTGGGTCGGCCACGAGTTGGGCGTGCTGGTGCATGCGCTCTGGCGTGGCACAGCCCCGGGATGTTATTCACCTGCAGCTGCTTCTGGCACTCTGCCAGGCGCCATCTAGAGGCAAGGTCCAGTTGGCCAGTCTAGGCCCCCGACAAATTATACAGGTATAAGTGCACAGAAATATTTTATGACATATTTTAAGAAAGAAAGATAATTATTTTCTTTCTTTCTTTTTTTTTCAGTATAAGAGTTAAACACAAGGGCATTCTTCCTCTGAGCTACACCCCAGCTGGAGTTGCTGAGGCTATCCTTGAACCTGTTGTCCTTCTGTCTCAGCCTCCTAAGTACTGGGATTACAGATGTGTACCACTACACCCAAGTTTTATTTTAATCTTTGCCTTTTAGAAGTATTAAATTAATTAGTAGTCCAATGACTATTATAGGTAGAATAACAACAACAAAAAAACCAGATATTTTGCTCAATAGAAAGACTGAGGGTGAGACCACACAACAATAAATATATGAAGACAACAAAAGAAATGTTGGACAGTGAACAGCCACTGATTGCTTGAGTGCAGACCAGTAGTTTCTGTAGTTGCTTATAAAGGATGAATTGAGTTGGGCTTGGTGGTTCATGCCTGTAGTCCCAGTGACTCAGGAGGCTGAGGTAGGAGGATCTGGGCCAGCTGCAACAACTTAGGGAGACGCTGTCCAAAATAAAATATAAAGAGGTCTGGGGCTGTAGCTCAGTGGTAGAGCACCCCTGGGCTCAATCTCCATTACTAGAGGGTGTGTGCTGGGGGCCTGAGGTTGAGGTGGGTAGGAGATGACCTGAGAAATAGTCTGGAAGATGTTGGGTCTCCATCTTCACAACTTGATGTGTCTAGCTACACTGTTTGTAAGTAAAGCAACCACATACTTTATTGTTTAAAGTGGGGCAATTTTGAGAGTAAAAGGAAATGCCAGTAACAAGTATGCCCGGATATCAGGTATATACTAGAATTTTCTGAGCAAACCAGGACATGTGGTTGTCCTACTCATGAGTCTAAATGCCATAAAGTGTATTCCAGGTTTCCTAAAATGAATATCACTCTTGTACAACATTTGCGCAATTTCCTTGTGTATCAATAAATACCAAAAATATCAAATCAGTATATCTCAACTATTACATTTCACATATAGAATCACAAAAAAATCAGAGCATTTTGATTGTATCACCATTAGTTTCACTTTCAGCCTCACCACTATTGAGATAATCAATGCTGTTAGTTTTGGAAGAAGCAAATTGATGATGAGAGAAAATTTCTGGAGCCTGACTGCCCAGATTGGAATCCTGGCTCTTCTGCAGACTGTGGGAGCCTCTCAGTGGTTTCCTCCTTGGAGACAGTAGTATTCATCTCATAGGCTTGTTGTTAGGATTAACAACAGTGAAATAAAGATCTCAGGACAAGATCTATGGAAGAATTAGTTATCTTTGTTAATATATTCTTGGAAAGCACTGATCTTTTTTTTTTTTTGAGCAGTCCTTTTAGTAATTTTCTTATCTTCTTTTTCTTTCTCCCTGTTCCATCTTCACCTTCTTAAGGTGTTGAAAATCTAAGATGAGTAATAAAAGTAACTCTTACAGAAACACTTGTCAGAAATATGCTTTCTAGCCGGTTGTGGTGGCCCACGCGTGTAATCCCAGCATTTGGGAGGCTGAGATGGGGGGATCTGGGTTCAAGGCCAGCCTCAGCTGCCTAATGAGGCACTCTGCAACTTAGTGAGACCCTGTTTCAAAATAAAGAATAAAAAATAGGGCTGGGGTTATAGCTGAGAGGTAGAATGCCCCTGAGTTCAATCCCCAGTACCGCAAAAAATTAAAAAAAAAAAAAGAAGAAGCTTTGTAGTCCTTGACAGGGAATATGTCCTGCTTAATTGTGTTCATATATGGGAAATAGTATTTAAAAAAAAAAAAACATGGAAACTGCTGGAATAAGCCATGCTTCTTTAACATGGTGAAGTTTAGGGAATAAGAGAAAACCCTAATACATAATAGATATGTAGAGGTGAATGAGGGCCAGGGCAGGGTTGAAATAAAACTAGGAAAAGCAGAACATCTCTGTAAAGATAAGTCTGCAGCAGAGATAAATGAGAATAGAAACTGGGCCAGCTTTGCATATTGGAAAGAATGTAAGAATGGTAGGGACAGATTGAAGATTAACATAATGCTTGGATTACTATCTTTAGAAGATAAAATGCGTATGAATTTAGTAATAGAAGCATTTAAGTGGTGGTCGGTATTCCATCTACTTACACATTAATTAAGCAATGGTAGGTATAACTTCCCCAAATTTTATGATCTTTTTTCCTCCCTATGTCCTTCTCTTTGTCATTCCAAAGTCAATGGGACCCATGTCATGAGAAACACAGAGACACATGTTTTCAACAACGTTAGCAAATTCTTTAAAAACTGGTGTCAAGAGTTTTTCCAGGGCTCAAGAGAATCAAGCATGGAAGAGAGTTGTTGAATACACGCAGGATTAGATATCAAGCTCTCTTATCACACTACCCCAGAAGAAAGTGAGTGAGTGCTGCACATTGGATTCCTGTGGTTACCAATTTTTGACTCCAAACTGGGTCCTTTCCCTCTCTTGTAATTGTGGAACCTGTAACCAGCCCTAGCACCCACTGAGCAGCGAAGGAAGATTTATTCCTGGCCGAGAATAGGAAAAGCAGGGTGAAAGCCTCACAGTCAGCTCTCAACCTGCCTGGAGGCTGTAGATACAGGGAAAAGAAATGAGAAATGACAGGGAAAAATATCCATGTGTTTCCTGGGAATGGCGGAGATTTCCTGGGAATTGGGCACCGCCTCCATTTGCTCCTTTTATGGTTCTTTCTGGTCCTTTTCATGACAGTTGTCAACTCTTGGCAAGGGGTGAGGAGTGTCATTTAGCTTGCAGATGGGATTAACTGAGCCTAAAGTTTGTCTTGTGGTATGTGGTAGCCATCTTAGATCCAGATGGTTTTGGCTAGCCCTCCTGAAGAGGAACTTCCACCTACAGGCATGCTGTCTTCAAAGACAGACAAAACTAGGGGTGGGAGAAATTCAGGTTACCTAGGTGGTCCAAGATTAGAAAGGGTGGAGTAGCACTGCCAAATCTGAAGGCTTTCCTTTTTTTTTTTTTGTATTTGGGATTGAACTCAGGGATCACTGCTACCTCTGAGCTAAACCCCAGCCTTTATTTATTTATTTATTTATTTTGCAGTACTGGAGATTGAACTCAGGGGCATTCTACCTCCGAGCTACACCCCCAGCCCTATTTTTTTAATTCTTTAATTTGAAACCGGGTCTCACTAAGTTGCGGAGTGCCTCACTAAGTAGCTGAGGCTGACCTCGAACCCGGATCCTCTGGTCTCAGCCTCCCAAATGCTGGGATTACAAGCGTGCGCCACCACGCCCGGCTTTAAACCCCAGCCTTTAAAAAAAATATTTCTTATTTTGAAATAGGGTCTCATTAAGTTGCTGAGGCTGGCCTCAAACCTGTGAGCCTTCTGTCTCAGCCTCCCAAGTACTGGTACGACAGATGTGCACCAACCACTCAGCCTGACTAAAAAACAAAAACAAAACAAAAAAACTTTGAGGATGGTTTCTGTGGGACAAAGCTTTAGCATTGTTATGCTCAAGCTATACATTTTTGTCTTTGAAAAACATTTTTCCACGTACTGTTGAGTGCTATTCAGCAAAGTTATTAGGGAGAGGGTTGGGAAAAACAAACTGACATTCAGGGAATTCTTCTTTACATATATCGATGCATAGAATTGTAGGTTAGCTAGAAATACTATTTAGATGATTTGAGGTAAGAAATTCCTGTGGCAAACGTTATAATGAAGGCATCAGATGAGAAATGGAAAGGGGACATAAAATCCCCAGAGCAAAACTAAGATGGTCCTTTTCTTCTCTGGCTTCGGACCTTGAATCTGCTCAAGTCTGTTGCTTATTTGTCTTCTAACACTGAAGAAAAAGAAGCAGGAAATGAAAGGAAGGGGATAGAAATTATCCAGTTCGCCTGGGTCTAGTTAAAGATAGACCTAGTTAGGGACAGATGTAGGTGGACAGACCTCTGAATGGGTTTTTTGGTATTTGTGACTTTTTGTTTCTCTCAGTCTGTCCACTTACTATCTCAGATAAGTGAGAATTGTGATTTTTCCATCAGAGAAATTCAAAGGCAAAATAGGAAATCATGATTTATTTATTCTAGGAGTTAAAGACATAATGTTTTATATTTGTTCTCAAATGATAAGGATCTTGCTAATTTATCAAATGGGTTTGTATCAATTAGATTGTTTTTATCATACTCATTTCCCATATGACATAGTAAAATGTATGTTGCTTGAATAAAATAACTGGTAAAAAATCAATTTAAATTTGCCAGGTGTGGTGCAGACCTGTAATCCTAGTATTTGGGAGGCTGAGACAGGAGTTTGCAGCCAGCCTCTGCAACTTAGTGAGGCCCTATTTCAAAATAAAAATAAAATAAGGCTGTGGGTATAGCTCAGAGGTAGAATGTTTCTGGGTTCAATCCCTAGCACCCCCCCACACACACAATCAGTTTAAATTTAATACTTGCCATGTATTGAGTGGGCTTTTCCTTTTTGAATTTTCTTGTGGTCTTTCTCTCACCAATAATCACTTAGAAACAATTTGGAAGAGGCAAATTCAGATATACTGGCAGATGGGCATTTAGTTCTTCATCTCAAGTCCATTTAGTCACAGTTACTAGGCTTTCAGAAAGTTTTATGAAAGAGTTCCTAGGCAAATTGGAGCAAACAGGGCTTTTCAAAAAGAGAAGCTTAGAAATGAATACAAAAATTCTGCTTCTCATTTAGGACAGTCTATCGGTGATTAATAAAAGCCTCCATTCAGGTATGATCTTTATCATTTCACACCTTTTCTCTATTGTATATTAAGATATAGTGATGTCTTCATTTCTATGATTCTCTATTTTATTTTTCACAGCTCACTAGTTTTATCCAGAGTTATGCTGTGTAAAGCATGGTTGGTTAATTTTTAAAAAATATATCTTTTGAGCTTGAGCTTTGCACATAGCAAGTTTATGGACTGTAAATAAGCCAGAGATGCTTATGGAATATCTCTCATATCATGAGTGAAGAAGCTATAATGTACAACTCATCTAACATAAGAAATAAATATGAAAATTACAATAGCAAACACAAAAAGTAAAAGTGACCTAAAATTTGAACACTCATAGAAGCCTGTGTTATCCTGAAAAAAGAAATTAGAGCGTAACAGAATCCAGGCTCTCATACCCAACTGTAGACTTCTGCTAAAATACAAGGACTTTAAATTCACCCTGAGTTGCTGCTTCCCACTGTGTTTAAAAGCACAATGTCCCGCAGGCAGAATTGTGGTCACAGTTGATTTGAGTCTTCTCTGACAAGGCAATTCATTAAGATTGGAATCAGAGTCTTGTTTGGTTCAACAAGAAGGCTGTACTAATTGTTGGCTATTTTCTCAGAAAGGGACATCCGGGTATAATCAAGAATTTTACGAGTCTAAGAGTAAATTATAATCCAAACGTGCACAGTAGGAGTTTCATGCAAAGAATTCATTGTGTTAAAAACAGAGTGAATCTTCTCCATAATAGAATTATATTCTAACTCTGCCCACCTATGTAAATTTAAGTAAACACAAACAAAAGACTACATGTTTAGTACAACTGTGGTGAGTAGATACCTTTTTCTCTCCTTTATGAACAATGGACAACTTTCAAAGTTTGGAAACAGTAAATTTGCTGCTACAATTGTTCTCAATTTACAAATAAAATAACTTTTAAGATGGCACACTGTTACTGAAAGTAGAAGTCATATAATTCCTGTGACTTAGAGAACTATCAAAGTTGAAATCCTCATGTCTTCAAGACGAGCTTATGAGCCCCACCCTACAGGTAAATTCTTAGGACCAGGTAAGAAACAAACTCACAATTTCAGGAAGTATCATGTAAAACAGTTTAATAAACAAACAGTAAAGTATTGAAAGTTAAATGCATGCCTTCTATGAAACTGTTTTAGAGTAGAATATTTTTAAACTGGTAAAGTCTCCCTGCTCACATTTTTATTGTTTTTTACAACGCATTCAACACCCTGTCTGAAGTCCCTTTCTAAAGGAACTACTAGTTAGTAATGTAAAAGGTGCTTCCTAGAAAGTGAGATTGCTTTGATAAAGCAATCTTTAGAGTGACTTCAAATTTATTGTCATCCAAAGCTTATCTCAATGTGGCTATTACAATAGAACTTTCCCTTTAAGACATAAGAGAGACTCCAGATGAAGAAGGAGAATCCTTAGATGAACAAAGAATTTGACTTAATGGAAGGTGATGGGGGGAGGGGAACACCCTAATGCACATGATGTACTTTCATGAACACATCAAAGTCAATCACTAAACTGACCTTGAGAAGGAGGGAGGGGAGGGAGTGGGGTGGGAATTGGGGAAGGGCTAAATGAGAAATGTGTGCATGTATGCCTTTACCTATACCAGCTTGTACCTAACAAAGATGTATGATTACAATGCACCAATTAAAAATTAAAAAAAAACAACTTTCCCTTTAAAACTTCTATCACCATTACTGTTACTTTACCTTCTAATCTTTAATTCATAGGAAGGGATTTGTTACAATTAGTCTGGGTCAGTGACTCAATCTCTTCAAGAGAACCCAGCAGGGAAATGGGCCACGCAGTTCTCTGTTCATTTCACATGGCCGATTTTACCTGAGTGCAATTCAGAATACAAGAGGATGGGTGCTGTATGTCCAACCAAGAGAGCTTAGGGCTATAGAATACAAGGGGACGGGTGCTGTACGTCCAACCAGGAGAGCTTAGCAATAGGAAGATGAGACCACGGGGTTATACCTGTGTCCTGTCTGCAACAACCTCTTTATTTTCCAAGTTGCACATTAAACTTTAAGTGCATATAGATTCATATGAAAAAGTGCCGACATTGTACAATTCCATTCACATACTGTACAAAGATACACAAAACCTGGAGGAGAGGAGGGACGGGGCTATTAGAGTATGCCGAGTTCATGGAGGAAACTTCTTTTCTGTATTTCAGTGTTGTTTCACAGGTGTGTTCTGTCTGTGGGACTTCATCAAGCTAACTACTTACGGTCTGTTCATTTTTCTGTGTGTGTATTACATTAAAATGTTTTGGCAAAAGGCACAGGAGCTAGTAAATGTTGCACTTTGGTTCCCTGTCTTGGATCTTGGAGCCAACTACAACAGGAGGTGCTACTTATATGCCTACATATCTCAGAGATCCTGGAGGCTGGCCCGTGGAGGTAAGGGAAGGAAACAGTCTTCCCAGAGAGCAGAGGTTGCCTCGCAGTAGCCCCCACCATGACCTGCCAGCCATTTTATTTTATTTTATTTATTATTTTATTTATTTATTTATTTATTTATTTATTTATTTATTTATTTATTTATTTATTTATTTATTTATTTTGTGGTCCTGGGAATTGAACTCAGGGGCTTTCTACCTCTGAGATACACTCCCAGCCCTATTTTTTAATCTTTATTTTGAAACAGGGTCTCACTAAGTTACGGAGGGCCTCACTAAGTAGCTGAGGCTGGCCACGAATCTGGGATCCTCCTGTCTCAGCCTCCCAAGTACTGGGATTACGAGGGTGTGCCACCACGCTAACACCACTGCTAACACGTGTGGATGAGGATCAAGCCCTGGAGTCAGGCAGGGCCACTGGTAGTAGATGGGGGGATGGAAGTGAGGCCAGCGGGCCAAGAATTTATTTGTTTATTATTTATTTTTGGCCTCTGCATGCCGCCGAGCTCCACCCTCAGCTGCCAGGCATTCCTTCCCACCACCAGGCAGCCTCCTACCTGAGTTCGCCATCCAGGGAGTGGTGGTTTTCAGCTTGGGCTCTGCCATTAGAAAGACTGAGTTTAAGCAGGCAGAGTGGCACACGTCTGTAAGCCCAGTACTTGGGAGACTGAGACAGGAGGATCACAGTTTTGGGAACTGTCTCAGCCACTTAGCAAGACCCTGTCTCAAAATAAAAAGTTAAAAAGTGTGGAGGGTGTAGCTCAGAGGTAGAATGTTCCTGGGTTCAATCCTCAGTTAAAAGAAAGACTGAATTTCCCTTTTGGCTTTGCCGTTCAGCGGCTGTGAGCCTTTGGCCCGGTTATGGTGTCTCATTAAGGCTCCCCTATTTATCTGCAGGCAAGAGTATAACAGCATATGCAGAGTTCTTGGCATGCAGGAAGTGCTTAGCGAGTGGTAGCTATCAGTCTCCAGTGCTCTGCTGGGAGTTCTACCTCGAATGGAAAAGGTCCAGTTCTGACTTTGTCATCTTCCCTCTCCGTGAGCTTCATTTGTTGACAATGTCAGAATCTCTGTCCTCTCCCTCTGCCCCTGTCAATCACCAAGACGTGGATCAGCTTTCTAGAGCGCGAGGGTTTCTTGCATCTCCAGCGTGACTGCAGCCTTTCTCACCTGTCTACTTCACTTCAACCCCTCCCCACCCGCTCCAGGAATCCCTCCCCATGCAGACAGAGCCATTTCTCTAGAATGCAAGTTCAGTCACGGCACACTTGCCCTGATTGAAATTCTACAGTGCTTTCCATTTCCCCTACGGTATCTCCCGCTTCTGAATATTTTATCCTGTTCATAAGACCTTACGTGGAGCTGGACACAGAGGTGCATGCCCGCAATCCAGCTTTTCTGGGAGCCTGAGGCAGGAGGATCATGAGTTTGAGGCCCACCCAGGCAACATAGCAAGACACCGTCTTACATATAAATAAGCAAAAGACTTGACACGGTCTGATTCACTGCCACACTCCCTCTCTCCAGCTTCAACTTCTGTTACTGCAAAGGCGTTGGTTTCCTTCACTTTTCAGCATACTGCGCCGTCCTCTGCCAACCTACAGGCATTGCTGCGTCTGCTGGGTGCAGGCCTCTTCTCTGCGGCCTTCCCTGTCTTCCCCATTGCTGAAGGTGAAGGTGGGCGCGCAGAATTCGTGTGTTAAAGCTCTAATCTCCAGTAACTCAGAGTGTGACTCTCTGTGAAGACAGGGCCTTTACAGAGTTAATTCAGAGAAAGGGGTTTCTATTCCAGGAGAACTGGTGTCTAGAAGAAGAGAAGGTCGGGGTACAAATAAGTACAGAGAGGCCAGGTGAAGACAGGAGATGGCAAGGAGGCAGGCCACAGACTGAGACTAACCCTGTTGACGCTTTGACCTTGGACTCTGTGTTCCAGAACGTCAGAGGAAACAATACTTAGGCTACCTGGTCTGGGTCGTTTTGCTGGGGCAGCTCCGGCAGACCAATCACCCGCGGTTAACTCACGCCGGTTCTTCAGGACGGAGCTGGGCAGCTGTTCAGTCTGGGGCGGTCTCTGAGCTAGGCCACTGCCCCTGGTGTGGCATGACAGCACCAGAGGTGTATGGACCGTTCACCACAGGCCAGGCCCTTCCCAGAAGTTCTACCTTGTGTCATCCCGTCTGATTCTCATGAATTTATAAAGGAGACAGTTTTTCTTACCTATCTTAGCCAGCTTTTCATTGCTCTGACTAAAAATATCTGGCAAGAACTCCTCAGAGAAAGAAAGCTTCATTTTGGCTCAGGGTTTCGAGGAGTCAGTTTATGGATGGATTGCTCCAAGGCAGAAATAGCATGGCGACAGGGCAGGGGCGAGGAAAGCTGTGCCACATAGGATGTTGTCGTAAATAATGGACCACATGTATAACAAGGGCCCCCGAAGATTACATCATCTGGCTGTGTTGGAGAAGTCGTAGTTTAAGAACACTGTGATATTCACACAATGGCAAAATCACCCAATTACATGTTTCTCAGAATGTATTTGTCAGTAAGTGACAAGAGACTGTATTTGCTTGAAGGTAGTTTATTATAGCAAAGAACTGCCTTGATGATAGTATAATTAAGAGCAGGGATTGAGAATTATGTGCTCCGGCACCTGTTATCCTGAAGTCTTCCCGTACAGATGAATTCACTTGACACACACGGTTATACTGTGGGACGGTCACCATTATCCACATCTGGGGAGCTGAGGCCCAGCAAGGTCAGTGCCCGAGGTTGTACAGTCAGTTGAAGTCGCCCTTGAACTCCGAGAGCCTCGTCTGGGAGCTCAGCTCTTGACTCGGTGCCTCTGGCTTTGTAAAGACAGCTCTCCGGGAATGGGAGAGCAGGGGACGGTGACACAGCTAGCTGTGGTGCGCGGTGGTCCTGAGGTCACCTCTGACCTCTTCTTATATCTACTCAGTGACTTACATCCCCTCGTTCAACCTCCACTATTTTCATTCTTAGAAGCAGGGAGAATAATGCCATATAAATGTGCTGTCCAGTTTTTTGTTTTGTTCTGTTTTTTTTTTTTTTTTTTTTCGGTACTGGGGATTGAACTCAGGGGCATTCTACCTCCGAGCTATACCCCCCAGCCCTATTTTTTTATTCTTTATTTTGAAACCGGGTCTCACTAAGTTGCGGAGTGCCTCACTAGGTAGCTGAGGCTGGCCGCAAACCCGGATCCTCCGGTCTCAGCCTCCCGAATGCTGGGATTACAAGCGTGCGCCACCACGCCCGGCTTGTCCAGTTTTCATAAACATGCAATGGGAAGAGCACAATGCTTGGCCCAACCTGGGTGTTTATTCCAAATTAGTTTTGATTCCCATTCTTGTTCACAAGTCACATAAACACCATCCAGTGATTGTTCTCCTCTCAGGTCTCTTCAGAGAGAGTTCTTGAATGAGCTTGGTTTTTCTTGGCCTATGAAGTGAGCTTGCAGGTCAAGTTTCTGTACACAGATGTATCTTTTTCTTATTCCAATATATGGGGGGACTGTTTTGATTTGGGAACTGAGTTGACTTCTTGTCCCACCGGGTCAGGGGAGCCAGTGTCTGTGAGCTCTGCCGGCGCACCTTTGCATCCCATGCCTCTTCTGGCCCTTGTGAAGCTCTTTGCAGTCGTGCTTGTAACCCTGGCAGTGAATGTACTGGTCTTCTCATTCTGGAAGTGGACCTGTCCCTGCACGGCTCACGGAAGAACCATGTTATTATTTCCTTCAGATGTATTTTTTCCTCACTCAGTTTATAGGCAAAGAAACAAACAAAATCCACATAGATATGAAATATCACTCCCAGAAGTAGAAGTTCTATTAAAATATACATTCCTGCCATGTGAAAGGACAGGTAGTAACTGGCAGACATTACTTTCAAGCTCGTGTAGTAACAAAATGCTAGATGTGAGTGGGCATGGGATATGCACCTGTGATCCCCGTACTTGGGAGGTTGAGGTCAGAGAATCACACCCTGGAGGCCGCCTGGATACTTAGTAAGACCAAAATAAAATGAAAAGGGCTGGAATTGTAGCTCAGTTTGTCAGGCTCTGGGTTAAATCTCTAGCACCACACACAAAGAAAGGAAGAAAGAAAGTAGGAAGGAAGCGAGGGAGGGGAGAAAAAAGAAAGCTAGCTGGGCAGTCTTGGGCAAATTACTTAACACCTTGTGCTTCCATTTCCTCATTTGTAAAATGACAGTGCTAACAGTACAGTCTCCTAGGATGATAAAGAGTATAAGGTTAATTTATATGTTTAAAACACTTAGAACACTATCCTGTAGCCAGTGCCTAAAGTGTGTGTGTGTGTGTGTGTGTGTGTGTGTGTGTGTGTGTGTGTGTGTGTGTTTTACTGGAGATTGAACCTGTGGGCACTGTGAGGTCTGACTGTGAGGTCTGGCCATGAGGTCATGCTGGAGGAGGACTGAGAACAAAGGAACAAAGAGAGAGGAACGCCCCCTGACCCTTGTGCTGCCCCAAGATGTCCTGGCCACTAGCACCAACCAGCAGCTTACACGACTACTGTTACCCTCGCCACTTCCTTGCCCCATAAAACCTTCCTTGCCCCTAGCACCTGACTCTCGTGGGTTCTCTCCCCAGTCAGATGCCTCCTTCCAGGTTTTATTCCTAAATGAGGCCTGTTCCCACTGTTGGGCCGTGTTTTCTTTGCCCCCCTATACCTCAACAGAACCCAGAGGCTTCTACCTCTGAGCTATACCTGCAGCCCTATTTTACTTTTTATTTTGAGACTGAGTTTTACTACATTTTGGAGGACCTCGCTAAATTGCTGAGGCTGGCCTCGAATCTTGATCCTCTTGTTTCAGTCTCTCAAGTACTGGGATTATAGGCATGTGCCATCATGCCAAGCACCTAAAGTGTTTTATAAGCCTGGTATGATATCTTGATTATACATGACTCTCTACAAAAGGGTAGATGATGCTTTGTCTTCTTTATATATGAAACACACTTGAAAAAATAAAAGTGGATTTTAAAAATTAGTGATCAGTATTTATCAAAAGTAAAGGCATAGCCTGTTTGGCAAGGCAAATAACTTGTTCACCTTGTAGAGTCATGCTTAATTTTGTTATTTGTTCTGTGCACAATGCATATGCTATTATATAATAAAGGATACATTCATGAGTTACATTGTTTCCTGTAGAAGAATTACCAAAGACTGTTGTTTACAACTTAAGCTATTGAAATTTAGCAATAAAATCTCTCCGGGGTAGGAATAGAGCATAAACATAGCAGTCACCCTGTGACGCCAGGCCGCAGTATGCAGCTGCGTTAATAATCATGGGCACATAACTGCTCCTGGTCAGAGATGGCTGGTCAGAGCTTACTGTAAACAAGAACTTCTGGCTAGCCTGGACTCTGAGCACATTTCCTCCTGACAACCATTCTTGCCCTTTTTCTTCCCAGTAACCATTTTGGGATTGCTGGTGTTGTCAAGGAAACTTTACTTTTACTTACAGAGTTTTTTCATTAAAAGTAGAAGAAGAAGATGAGTGTGGTGGTGTACACTTGTAATCCCAGTACTTGGGAGGCTGAGACAGGAGGATCACAGGTTTGAGGCCAGCCTCAGCAACTGAGACTCTGTTTCAAAATAAAAAATAAAAAGGGCTGGGGATATAGCTCAGAGGTAGAATGTCCCTGAGCCCAATTTGTTTTTAGCTTCCTGAATCCCCACCGCCCTGCTTCCCGTCATGGCTGTACTAATTTACGTTTCTCCTAACAGTGTGCAAGAAGTCCCTTTCTCCATGTCCTTACCAGCACGGTTATCTTTCAGACGGGGCTCCTGATAAGGGCAGAGGACGTGTCTGTCTTTGCTCACCGCTCTACCTCTTATCTCCAGCATGGGGCCTGGTACCTGGCAGGCACTCACAAATAGTTGCTGGATGAGGAATCATTTCTTAAATCTGCGCACTGGCCCAGGTGGGCAATGAAGCGTACCCATGGTGCAGAGACGCCTCGCTGCCTTGGGGAGATGAAGTCTCCTCTGGTTTCCTCTGCTTCTTTCCTCCCCGCCCCAGCCCTTCTGTCCACGTCACGTAGAGCTCCCTGAGGAATTGCCTTACTTATTGGTTATACCGCTATTAATACCAGTTAATAGAAATAGGGGAAACAAGAAAATACAGAAATCAGATGGCGCACACCTGTAATCCCAGTGGCTGGGAGGCTGAGGCAGAAGGATCACAAGTTTGAGGCCAGCCTCAGCCACTTGGTAAGATCTTGTCTCAAAATAAAAAATAAAAAAGGTTGGGGATATAGCTCAGAGGTAGAATGCCCCTGGGTTCAATCTCTTCTGGTACAGCCAAAAGAGAAAGAGGGAAGGAAGAAGGGAAGGAAAGGAGGGAGGGAGGGATTGATTCAGTATTTCAGAAAAAAGGCATTTTATAAATACAAAATTCATTTTGTTTGTATTTAAACTAAAATGGGTCCTAGCTTTATTGGACAAGTACTGTGCTCTTGATACTGAAATGAAAGCTTCTATGACATGGAAACCACCTACAAAGATAAAGTGGATTATTAAATTATTGCCTTCTGAACAGTTGCGATTACACGTAGCTTTCTCATTTGCCCGAAACATCCAGCTGATGTAGAAAAACAGAATAGTAACAGCCTTTTCTTTTTTTGGTACTGTGGGTTAAATCCAGTGCTCTCTCTACACCTGACCTACATCCCCAGTCTTTTGTACTTTTTAATTTGAAACAGGAGCCTGCTGAACTGCCCAGGCTGGCCTCGAATTTGGTACCTCCCTGCCTCAGCCTCCCAGGGCGCTGGGATTACAGGCTACTGCCTGCTTGGTTGGAATCATTTTTATTAAACAAACTTGCGTGAAACTCGAAAAGGCAATTAATTCGTGCTATTTGGATAGGAAAGAAATATACATTGTAGAGTAGACATCAGTCTATAAAATTCTTTTTATCTTGGCACCTGTGGGCATTCGCGTCCACCTCCAGGATGGACCTGAAGGAGACCCTGCTGAATAATCACCCATCGCTCAACTGAACACAAGGAAAGCTGCCCCTGGTTGTGAGGAATTAGCAGAAGAACGGCATCCCTGCAGCAGCCACGTTCACAACTGCGACAGGGAAAACTGCAGCAGTGGCAGGACTTCCACGTGTAGACAGACATGACAAAGACATTGGAATCTTTGTTCTTAAACTGTCCTCATTACCAAAGGAGAGCTCAAGATAATAAAGCTGCATCAGAAAAGAGACTTAAAGTGCTGGACGCGGTCAGAGCAAGATGCCTCTTCCCTAGAATCAAGGCAGGGCTCCTTGGCCCTGAACGGGGAGCATCTTTAGGAACTTGAACCCTGCCAGGCTCCGTGACGCCACCACCCGACCGGATATGAGCTGTGTGTTCCCCAGACGAACAAGGGAAGGCTGTCTTTAGGTCTTGGAGTTAAAGTCAGTCATAACTTCTGGCAGAGTTATTCTGCATCCACTCTCCAAGCCCAGTCAACTCAAGTCTGCAAACAATTCTTGAACTTGCTAGATGTCACGCTTTGACCTGTGGCAGCTTTAGAAATTCCTTGGTAGTTGCTGCGTACCATTTTATTGCAGTGTCTTGAGGTACTTTTACGGTGTGCTTAACCAAGACCCAGTAAGTCCCAAGTCTTCAGTTCTGCCAGCGCAATATATATTCAGGAATTATTTCAAAGTTACCAACAGTGGTATACTTGCTGCTCGATTTACGGCCTTATAGGCATGCCTTATTGGGAATGATGAGATAAAATGGCTTAACTCGAGTGACTGATCCAACTGAAGTCTTAGTCTCTAACAGATGACCTATAGTGATCAAGAAAAACATGTGACTCAACGGTGATTATTTATCCAGACCTTAGCAGCGAGGCACAGGTGCCACTGGCTAGTACTGGATTTGATTTGAGAAACAATGCCGATCTGTGGGGTTTTGTTCTTGTAATGTCTTTGTATGTTTTTGTTATCAAGGTAAGCCTTGTTTCTTACAATGCGTTGAAAGGAGTTCCTTTACCTCTGTGTTCTGTGCAGGTTTTGTATCTATTCTTCCTACAGTGTTCGATAACATATCTATGTAGACATCTAGGCTTGGAGGTTTCTTTGTAGGAAGGTTTTTAAATCAATTTTTTAATAAATATAGATAGATCCTATTTCTTTTTTTTTTTTTTTTTTCGGTACTGGGGATTGAGCTCAGGGTCATTCTACCTCCGAGCTACACCCCCAGCCCTATTTTTTATTCTTTATTTTGAAACCGAGTCTCACTAAGTTGTGGAGTGCCTCACTAGGTAGCTGAGGCTGGCTGCGAACCCGGATCCTCCGGTCTCAGCCTCCCGAATGCTGGGATTACAAGCGTGCGCCACCACGCCCTGCTAGATCCTATTTCTTCCTTTGTCAGTTCTAGTAATTTATCTTTCAAGGAGTATGTCCATTTTATATTAGTTGTTCAAGTTTTTGCCATCAAATTGTTCATAATATTCCATTCATAATTTGTTTTCTATCTATAGGATTTTTAGGGGAAATCTTTTTTTTTCTTTTTGATGCTGGTCATCTTTGTCTTTTCTTGATCAAGTCTAGATATAAACTTATTGATTTTATTAATCTTTTCCCCAACCTGTTTTTGTTTTGTTTTGTTTATTGTGGTACAGAGGATTGAACCTATAGGCATTCTACCTCTGCCTTTTTGTAATTTTTTGTTTGTTTGTTTTGAAACAAAGTCTCACTAGTTTGCTGAAAGTCTTGCTATATTGCTGAGACTGACCTCGAACCTGTGATTCTCCTGTCTCAGCCTTCCAAGTGCTGATATTACAGGCATATACCACCATGCCCAGCTTCAAAACTTGTATTTATAAATATTTATTTTCTCTATCATTCACTTACCTACTCTTTCACTGATTTTTTGCTCTTGTCTTAATTATTTATTTGCTTATACTTACTTGGGACTTAATTGTTCTTTTACTAGGTTTCCTGAGGCAGAAGCTTAGACTATTGGTTTTTTAAAAATCTCTTTTCCATTTTAGTATAAGGGTTTATTGCTGTAAAATTTCCTCTAAATACTGCTTTAGCTGCATCCTCCACATATTGATATATTGTAGTTTTCTTACTATTCAGTTCAAAATATTTTCTGATGGGGGGATTTCTTCTTTCATTTCTAGGTTATTTAAAAGTATGTTGTTACCAATATTTGGGGATTTTCTAAGTAGTTGTATCAACTTGTAATTGAATTTTGTTGTGGTCAAAGTACATGTACATACTTTGTCAAGACATATATGGCTTGGCGTATAATTTATCTTGGTCATGCTCCCTGTGGACCTACAAGGAATGTGCCTAGTGCCCGTTGGGATGAAAGTAGTCTCAAATATACACTAGGTTCATTTGGCTGACGCTGTGTAAGTTTTGTATATTTTTCCTATTTTTCAGTCTACTTATTCTATCTACTAGTGAAAGAGTAGTGTTGAAATTACCAACTCTAATTGTACATTTTTTTGTTTCTCCTGTCAGTTCGAAGTTTTTGCTTTAAGTAATTTGAAGTCCTTTGGTTCAGTGTGTACACACTTGGGGTTATTAGGTTCTCTTTATGAATTGAATATTTTATTATTAAGAGCTCTCTTTCTCTTTAGCAGGGCACGATGACACACACCTGTAATTCCAGTATTTGGGAGGCTGAGACAGGAGGATCTCAGATACAAAGACATTCTCAGCTCATAGCGAGACTTTCAGCAGCCTAACTAGACCCTGTTTCAAAATGAAAAACTAAAAAGAGCTGGGAGTGTAGCTCAAAGGTAGAATGTCCCTGAGTTCAGTCCCTACTACCACACACACACACATACACACACACACACACACACACTCTAGATAAATAAGAAAAAGAAAAACCAGTATCTCTCTGTGTCCTCAGACAAATTTCTTGTTCTGAAGTTGTAGCAGCTATAGAGTTGTGATGTTCAGACTTCCTTTCCAAAAGCCAGCACACGTGGCCTCCATTCTTAGTGGCCAAGCTCTGGGGTCCACTGCAGTCACCCCAGGATACAGCCTCCCGGGACTGAGCCCCAGGTGCTATTAACGCCAGTTCTTCTAGCGGGCAGTCAGCTGGGTGCTCCCCAAGGCCTGGGCAGCAGTCTGGGACTCTTCCTACCGGAGGCCTCTTTTCTCTTCTGGGTTCGCAGGTGTTAGATCTCCACTCACGACTGAAGGTCTTTCCATACCCAATCCTGCACCCACTTCATCTTGTGTGAATATCTCTCCAGTGAATCTCCTGAACCTCAGAGTCAGTCTTGAGCTTTAGTTCATGTAAGACCCAACCTCACACGGAAATCTACTTTGAGTTAATGGGGCCATCTGAGCTTCCTTTAGATGAGTGTTTGCGTGATGCACTTAGTTGAGTTTCCATGGTGCAGTACCTGCATCTTTACAGTGAAGAGTTTCTTGCAGACAGCGTACATGCTTGGCTTTAGTCTGCTCTCTTGCTATTTATACCGTCTATTCTTCTTATCTTCTCTGTTCTCTTTCCTTCTTTTCTGGTGTCTGTCTGTCTCTGTCTCTGTCTCTGTCTCTGTCTCTCTCTCTCTCTCTCTCTCTCTCTCTCTTTCTCTTCCCCTCCCCTCCCCTCCCCTCCCCTCTGTGTGTGTGTGTTTTGCTAGAGATTGAACCTAGGGCATTCTATCTCCAAGCTACACTCCCAGCCTGCCTATCTATCTATCTATCTATCTATCTATCTATCTATCTATCTATTTATTTATTTATTTATTTATTTATTTATATTTTGAAACAGGGTCTCGCTAAGTTGCTGAGAGCCTCACTAAGTTGCTGAGGCTGGCTTTGAACCCGCAATCATCCTGTTTCAGCCTCTCAAGTACTGGCATTACAGGTATGTGCCATCGCGCCCAACTTCTGGCTTTCTTCTGAATTTCATGAGCTGTTTTGTTTTGCTTTGTTGGCTTTTGTATTCTGTCTTATCTCCATTCTTATAGCTAGTTCTTTGTCCATTATTTTTCGTGGTCACTATAAATTTACAATATTGCCACTCAGTGCCATCACATCTCCCCTTCAAAGAATATTAACATCATTTCATGTATAATGTAAGAACCCTGTGAATTTATAATTTCATTTTCTCTTTCCTATCCTTTTTGCTGTCATGCATTTTATTTATTATATATGTCAGAAATCTCATAGTACCTTATTATTATTTCAGTCAATTTTATTTTAAATAACTAATAATTAAGGAAGTGATTTCTTATGTATCTACAGATTCACAATTTCTTACACTTTTACTCTTTTTTTTTTTTTTTTTGTGGTGGTGGTGGTGGTCCTGGGGATGGAACCCAGAGGCCTACTACCTCTGGTCTACACCCCTAACACTATTTTATTTTTGGTTTGGAAGCAGAGTCTCACTTAGTTACTGAGAGCCTCACTAAGTTGCTGAGGCTGGCCTCCAATCTGTGATCCTCCTGTCTCAGCTTCCCAAGTACTGGCATTATAGGTATGTGCCACCACACTTAGCTTATACTTTTTATTCTTTTGTGTAAGTCCAAATTTCCATCTGGTATTATTTTCTTTCTGCTTGAAAATTTTGCTGTAACATTTCTTACAGTGCAGATTGACTGCCCATGAATTCTGTGCTTTTGTTTGTCTAAAAGTGTATTTATCTTAGCCTTCATTTTTGAAGAATAATATCTCTGGATGTAGAAGTTTAGGTTGAGCATTTTTTTCTTTTGATCCTTTAAAGATGTCATGCTTTTTGCTCGGTGTTTTTGGTGAGAAGTTTGTAGTCATCTTCATCATTCTTCCGTACCTAACATAAATCTGTTTTCTACTCTGCTGCTTTTAATATTTCTTCCCTATCTCTGCTTTCAAGCAAGTGTACCATGATATGCCTGCCTGTAGCTTTCTCTATCTTTTTTGAATTTTGTGAATCTATGATTTATTGTTCTCAAGAGATTTGGGGAAATTTCAACCCCCCGCCCCTCTTTCTTTCTCTCTCGTGTTTGTGTATGTGTGTGGCACTGGAGATTGAACCCAGCGGCATTCTACTTCTGAGCTATGCCCCTCTCCCTGTTTTATTTATTTTTCTTATTTTGAAACAGAGGGTTGCTAAGTTGCTGAGGCTGGCCAAAAACCTGGGATCCTCCTGTCTCAGCCTCCTAGGTACTAGCATTACTACTACAACTGGTCTCAACTATTTCCTATTTCTTTAAATCCGTTTTCTCTCTTTTCCCCCACCCCCTCCCATCATGAGTCTCTAGTGCTAAGTATTTTAGATCACTTGATATTGTCCCACAGGTCACCAGGCCTCTGCTCAAACGTTTTCAGTTTTTTTTCTGTCTCTTTGTTTCAGTTTGGGTATTTTCTATCTTGTCTTGTCCTCAAATTTATTATCTCTTGTTTTGTAGCTAATTAATATACTAAAATTCCATCTAGTATATTCTTCATTTCAGTATTTTCTTTTAGTATATTTTTCAAAATAGCATGTACTATAGTTATTTCTGTGCTTATCTTACCAGTTTTTAATTGATTGACAATGGGAAACCTGTTTTAATATATCCAGTGTCTTCATATGGTCTAGCAGAGGTCTTGTCCACAGCAAGTCAGAAGGGAGAAAAGGGGGAAGAAGTGCTGTCTCCTCTTTTACTTATTTTGAAAAAGAAATAGCCCTAAACTCCTGGAATTATCTCACTACCAAAATACTTCCTTCTCAAGAAGATTAGCCTTTCAGTGAAACTTTGTTTTACCTATGTTGGAGTCCCTGGTGGGGAATCTCTGACTTTCTATTAAACAACAGATGGCAACAAGGAAACAAGAATCATTTCTATTCTGTTGTGAAGTGCACATGCCTTGCAATTGCAGAGGGGAATTGTCCTGTGGTGTTTGTTTCTTTTAGCCATGCCTATAAATGATCTC
Organism: Graphiurus murinus; assembly: GCA_004027655.1. Lineage (NCBI taxonomy): Eukaryota > Metazoa > Chordata > Mammalia > Rodentia > Gliridae > Graphiurus > Graphiurus murinus. The sequence continues at coordinate 95,407 of PVLC010000734.1, forward strand.
CCACAAGACCGACTTGTATTGTTTCTGTAGCAAATGTTTATTAACAAATGTTAACAATGTTAATGATAATTAGGAACTGTTAGATAAATTTTATTGAGGTAAGATATATGGGTTCAAATAGTGATAGAAATAGTGCAAGATCCTGTGATCAGTAGCTTGAAGTTATCTTCTGTTTGCTAACCAGATATGGCTCAGGGTGCTATCTCCACGAAGTCTGTCAATAACCCTGCAATAACACTGTCCTACAGGATAGAGCTGCAGGCACATCAGCGTCCCCCAGGGAGGATGTCAGAGCTTCTGGGTGCTTCCAAGAGACCTCATTTTAGATGAAGAAAAAGCCTTGCCTATTAGATGGCAGTTTTCACAATCCATGCACTCAACACACACACACACACACACACAAACACACACACACACACACACACACACTTCCCCACAGTCAAATGTGCCTGGTCTCAAGGCTGTTAAGCCACAGCCGATAACTTTCTGTAGTGGACTCACAAACTCCATGTAGAGTGGTATTTGTCAGGCCGAAGGCTAAATGTACGGTTGAGAACATTCATCTGCTGGAAGTTGTTACAAATCTATTTGGGAAATTCCTTAGACTCTTTAATTATTCAATTAAAAAGTGCCTCCGGCATGTGAACAGCTAAGCCAGAGGTGAGAGCAGGGACTTGGAGAGGAGCTTTGTCTCAGACTCTGAATTTTTTAATTCAGAAAAATATAAAGAGAATAAATAGTGATTAAAGGTAGTCAGCTCTGGGTTTTTGTTTTGCGGTTGTTTTCTTGCAGTGCTGGGGATGGTATCCAGGTCCTTACACACCATATCTCACCCCCAGTCAATTCTGTTTTTATTTGAACACTACTCTCTGATCTTCCGAAATTTGTTTTTATTGGCCAAAATCTATGGAATATTCAGATTCAAGACATAGGAAACTCTGTACTGTGGAATCAGAATGACTTTAGTAAGAGTGAGTGACTTTAAATCTTCCATTTCCATTATTAACGTGTGCAAAAACGTCTGTAGTAGGATAGCGCTGGCTCTACTTAAAAAATGGAGCCACGAGAGAGTAGAAAAGAAGAGAGACATGGGATTTCTGTTTCAAGCAAAGAGAGAGAGAGAGAGAGAGAGAGAGAGAGAGAGAGAGAGAGAGAGAGCGCGCGCGCGGCGCGCATGTCTTCCTTCCTAGTAGGAGGGAATTATGTGGATATGATCTTTTGAGATTCAAGATCTTTCCTTTTTTGGTAATTTTACAAAATGGACAAATGTCCATTGAAGCCCGTTTCTTCCTTACACATAGTAAATTAATGAACAGTCATTAAGGAATTGATCTGTAGTCCTTCCTGGCCCAAACTGGATTCAGGCAATAACGTAAAAGCCGGGAACTCAGTATGTTGTGTAGATCCTTGAGGCCATCCTGTCTCCCAGCAAGTTGTCATGTGACATTAAACATTAGTACTTGTTGCCTGAGAACCACAAGGGACACATGTCTTCATCCTTGTCTTGTTGATGCTCTTTAAGAAATCAATGAGTCCCAATGTCACCGTGTGGGACTTAAAGGGTAACAGAGAAAGAGAGTTCCATGTTCAATGGAAGTAGGCTCGAGGATTTTATGTACAGTCTAAACTAAGCTTTTTTTTTTTTTTTTTTTTTTTCTTTCAGTACTGGAGATTGAGCCCAGGGGAGCTCTACCATTAAGCTACTACAGCCCCATTTTTTAAAATTTTTATATTCAAACAAGGTCTTGCTAAGTTGCCCAAGCTGCCCTAGAACTTGCCATCCTCCTGCCTCAGCCTAAGTAGCTGAGATTACAGATGTGTGCCATTGTACCCAACTCAAAAAATTTTTAAATGGATTAATTGATATTAAATGTTGTACCACACATTCATGTTGTAGGAGGTTCCTTTATATATTAACCATTTTAGTAATATGTTTAAACAGGGTCACCTAACAGAGCATGCAGTCCTGTTTATCGCAGTTGTTTTCAAGAGCTCCAACTGATCTTAAAATTCTATTTAACTCTATTTTTCCTGGTGTACCTCTCTATAGAAAAATAATATATATTCATTCACTAACCCAATAAGTGGATGGGCACCCCTATCCAAAGTGTTTGGAACCAGAAGTGTTTCAGAATTTGTAATTTTTTCAGACTTTTGGAATATTTGCATTAACTTTACTGATTGGGCATCCCTAATCTGAAAATCCCAAATCAGAAATGCGGATTTGAATGACACTCCAAATGTTCCAGATTTTGGAGCATTTCAGATGCTGGATTTTGATGTTAGCAACATTCAACCTCTACTTCAGGCTTACTGTATGTAGAACCCTGTGTTTGGTTTTCTCAGAAATTATGCATTTTTCCATTCAGTCACTTAATAATATTTATTGTATGCTAATATATTCCAAGAACAGTTCTTGGCACTGGAAATGTTAAATCAGCATAACAAATGAGGTTTCTGCCTCACCTGCAACATGGATGCTTCTGGGGAAATCAGACAATGCTCAAGTAAGCAGGTGCAGGCATAATATAATTTTGGAGAGGAAATATGTTAGATTTTTCATTCAGTTACTAATGTCTGATAATTGGGTGGCAGCAGCTGGGAAATTGAATACTACTATGTAATGATAACATGATCTTGCTTTTTAAAAAAATATGGTCCTGGGGATGGAATTCAGGACTTGGCTCATGCTTGACTGATCTGACTTGAATATAGGGCCAAGGGTGGGATCTTCTGCAGTTGTCCTGTGTGCTTCTCACAATAACCCGGGAAGTATTGTAGGTCCTGTTTTTTCAGATAAAGAAAGTGAAGCCCTTAGAGAATGTGAATTTCTGAAGGCCCCAAATCTAGTCCATGGCTAAACTTTTTCGAATCAATCCCTCCCTCCCTCCCGTCCTTCCTTCCTTTTCTTTTTTTATTTGTCTGCTAGGGATTGAACCCAGGGCATTGTACCTCTGAGTTACATCCACAGCCCCCTGCCCCTTTTTTACAACAGAATCTCACTGAAGCTGCTTAGGGTCTCTTCACTAAGTTGCTGAGACTGGCCTTGAACCCGCCATCTGATGCTCCTGTCGCAGCCTCCTAAGTGCTTGGATTACAGGTGTGCACCACTGGATCCCTAGTTTTCTGACCATAAGTCACATGTTTCTTTCTGCATTATCGCTCGGTGTAGACTGGATTAATGCCCATAAGTCTTTCCTTTCCATATTTCGCATTGCGAGTCTTTCAGGAATAGAAAAGCTTTGACTACATTCCATTTTTTTTTGCTCTTGATTTTTACAGTACTTTCGTAAAACCCCGTATCTGCTTAGTAGAGGAAAGCAGGACAAGGAAGCCCATTTCGAACAGTTGGCAGCACGCCCTGCCGGGCTTCCATACATCTCAGCCTCTCTGCTGATGGCCCTCTGCAGCCTTCCCTAGGAAGTGGATGGAAGTTTGAGCTGAGACACAAACAGGAAGGCAGCGTGTGTCCGGCAGGCACCACCTCTTTAAATAGCTCCCCGTGCAGTGCAGTGGGAATCAGCTCTCCACTTCGGCTGGGACCTCCTTCGCCCATTGTTCCTGGCCCTGCAGGGCTGGAGGCAGCCTGCGCTGCGCTGCTGGAGGCTGGGGCAGCTCTCAGCGGTGTGAAGGCCAGCCGGAGATGGCCTCCCCGCATCTGGGCCATGAGGACAGACAGTGGCAGAGGTGCTCTGGGCTTCTCCCTTAATATCCCCCGGGAGACTTTTACCCTGCTAAAAGGTAAGGCTCCGAGTACTTCCTAATCAATAACTTGGGCGCTAGACTTCTTTCTGTAAACTGGTTCATTATTTAAAAGAGAAGGGAAGAAAAGCAAACAGCTGCTATAGCATTTTTTTTTAAACTTCATTTTTAGGTGAGTACATACGTGAGCTCAAATAGTCTTATTAGGAGTTTATAGGAACATCATGTTACATGATAGTAAATGGTGATTATTTTTAAACCTTTGAAAGCAGATTTTTGTTACGGTATGGATAGGAGTTTCTCAAGCTCAAAAAAAGAAGAAAAGCTTGTAAGTCCTGCTACTAATTTGAAAAGACGAGTTGAAATGGGGTCTTAAGTGATGCCTACAAATGAAGTCTTACAAATTCTTTTGATTCCAGCTCCTGGTTTTGTGCTGGAGGCTTTATGCTATCTAATCCAATCTTTCCAGGTGATTATCTAATTTTAGAAACGTCTACTGGAGTAAACTCCATTACCCAGCAAGCTATTCCAGTCCATAATGGAATTAATGCATTTCTCTGGTCGGGCTACCAAGCCTTTCCTTTTGTCTTCAGAGCTGGGACAAAGGCCCCAGGGCAAGAGTGGCGGCTGCCCTGTCCTTCAGGACAGGTGAGTAGAGGGGACTCCTCCTCGCCTGGCACCCTGCAGGAAAGGTCCTGCCCAGGGCTTTGTGCGACCTGCCTCTGTCCATTTCTCCTGATCTTTTTTCTTGGTCTCTGCCTATTCCTCCTTTGTGTGCCTCCTTCCTGATGAATTAGCACCTGTGTGCAGAGTGGATTCCTCAGCCGCAGGCTGAGTTAGTCTGATCGCGGGGCTCTACTTTGAGACACAGACGCATGTGCTCGCAGATGCATCCGTAGGATTCACCTGTGTTCATGGTCAAGTTTCAGCGCATTTCCATCCTTACAGCCTTTCGCCCATGACTGCTTATCGTCCTTCATTTTCATTCGGTCTTGTCCTTGTGTTGGGTCTGGGAAGGAAGGAGGAATGTTAGGAGAGGGGGCATTGCTGTTTCTTTCTTTTTTTTCCATTTGCTTTAAATTAGAGTTGAATCCTCTGCTTCAGAGTGTTATGGGTTCTTTTCATTTAAGAAGTAGTATCTTTATATTTGCGAACCTGCATTTATACTCTTTTGTTTTTAAGTTGTTTCACTAGTTTATTTTTATTTATTTATTTTTTGTGGTACTAGGGATTAAACCCAGGGGCATTCTGCCTCTGAGCTATACCCCCAGTCCTATTTTTTATTATTTTAGTTTGAAACAGGGTCTCACTAAGTAGCAGAGGGCCTCACTAAGTAGCTGAGGCTGGCCGTGAACCTGTGATCCTCTAGTCTCAGCCTCCCAAGTACTGGGATTACAAGCGTGTGCCACCACACCCAGCTTATTACTAATTTATTTTTGTAATCAAAAAGTAAAGTCTCCTTTGACTTCACTGAACCTTCTTTTTAGATTAGTCAAGAGTAGCCAGGAAACTTGCCTGCCTCAGTGACATTGTAGAGTGCATAGAGGGTGGGGTAAGAGATTTTTTTTTTTTAGATTCTACCTTAGATTGCAGGTGGCATAAGCAAAACCAGCCAAGGTTCATGATAGGTATAGATTTCCATCATGAAGCCCAAGAAGCAACATTAGCTCAGTGTGCTTATTTGTGAAAATACTAATTTAGCATGTGCTTTAATGACTATTACTAAATGAAGTAAATTTTTATTTTTTATTTACTATTATTTTTGGTACTAGGGATTGAACCCAGGGACAGTCTGCGTCTGAGATACACCCACACCCCTATTTTATTTTTTATTTTGAGTCAGGGTCTCACTAAGTTGTGAAGGACCTCCTAAATTACTGAGGCTGACCTCAAACCTGTGATCCTCCTGTCTCAGCCTCCCAAATACTAGGATTACAAGTGTGCGCCACTTTTTAAAACTTTAAATATCCTAAGTAATGACAAATTTGCATTGTCTTCAGAAGATGTTTTGAAGTTTCATACTTCATGGTTCCTTGTAGATGCCCCCACAGTCCTGAATATCATCTCTGCACTCCTCCCAACCCCCCTCTCTGTCCAAATGCCTGTCCTTTACCGACAGATTTTGTAAGTCCTTTGTTAAACTCTAAGCCAAGGAATTAATTGAACAGCAGCCAGGCTGATCAAAAGCAAGTTTAACAAGATAAGACTTTTTGTTTAGATTCACAAATGCAAACAAAGGACTTTGTTTTTTTGTGATCTTACAGCCAAAGGGAAACAAAGTCAGATGGAAATCACAACAAGCTCAGCTACCTGAGCGAGCAGGATGGTACAGATGAGTTCTCAAGACCTGGGCACAATAGCGCGAGGGTCTATTAGCGAGGTTCCGCCTGAATAAAAGGAAAACCAACAACAAAGTCGCCTATGAGACCAGCCAGAAGCAGTCAATGCCTCTCCCCAGTAAGTCGGCTGACAAAGTGCAGGAAAGATTTGCTGGCGGGTGTCCTGCTGACTCCAGGCAGGCTGAGGGCAGGGATGTGTTTAACCCCACAGGTGGGGTTTTGAATCGGTCCTGCTGACATAAACACAGACCCTGCCTGGGAAATGTGCAGAGGTTGAGGCTGAAAAGGATTCAGACAAAATGTGCAGTGTTATTACAGTGCAGGCCAGAGCAAGGGTTCCCCGCGTCTTGGGAGAGAGGAGAGGAGGCACTGGCCTCTCCCCTCATAGTGCTGAGTGCTGGGTTGACCAGTCAGAGATGGGCCTCTCCCCATATAGTGCTGAGTGCTGAGTTGACCAGTCAGAGATGGGAGGCTGTACCCGAACAATTACCTGGCTGGTTGTGCTTATCTAAACCCAAGGAAGGCGAGATGGAGAAAGGGGAACTGTTTCTTACTGATACAAAAGCCTGTGGAGTGTTTAAGGCTTAAAAAAAAAAAGCGATTGAGGGGAGTGTATCGGGGATTAGATGGACGCTCATTGTTGAGTGACTCAGTGAAGACTGAGTGATAAGGTTTCCCAAGCCCCTTCACCAAGAGACTTTGGGGAGTGAGCAGTCTGAGCAGGGCGCTCTGATACCTGTGAAGATTAGCATTAGCATGAGGGTGCTGATGATTCAGTGAACACAAGGGTTTCATTTTTCCCCTTCTCCTTAGGAACGTGCACCGTAATGTGGGGCCAGGCAGCTAAAGGATGTTTCCTACTTGGGTGCAGATCCACTAGTTCCCACTGACCAGGAATCCAGTTTGCTGCTTCACAGAAATCACTGTTTGGGACAGGAGTGGTCTCTGTTCCTTTTGCTTTAAAAGACAGCTGGAATGAGGTGTGGTGGAGCATGCCTGTAATGCTGGTGCTTGGGAGGCTGAGACTGGAGGATCGCAGGTTCAAGACCAGCCTTAGAAACTTAGCAATACCCGGTTTCATAATTTAAAAAGGGCTGGGAGTGTAGCTTGGAAGTAGAATGCCCTTGAATTCAATCCCTAGTACCCCTTCTCTCTCACACACACACACACACACACACTTGATATTTGAGTATATAAATCTTACAGAATAAGTAGGTGGTAATGGAGAGGTGTTTGGTTTTGTTTGGTTTTGTGGTACTGGGAATTGAATCCAGGGACATTTTGCCTCTGAGCTACAACTCCAACCTTATTTTATTTTGAAAGTGTGCCTCTCTAAGTAGCTGCTGCCTCCCTAAATTTCTGAGGCTGGCCTCCAACCTGCACTCTTCTTAGCCTCCCAAGTGCAGGAGTTCTAGGCATGCGCCACCACACTTGGCTATGGAGATGCTTTTGCCCTAGTTTTCCTCGTGCTCCACAATGTGGAGAGTTCCTCCCAAATGGTGCCTTCATCCCTTTGGAAAGGAAGGCTGGGACACGGGCGGGTTCCACAGGCGTCCAGCCTGCCTGTGGCCGGCTCCAGAACCTACAGCAACCTTACAAATACCCCAGGTGGGCGCTTCGTAGCAAACACGATGAACATGGAGGGGCACCCTGAGTTCCCGTTGATGGATTCATTCATAACAGCCCGTGACACATTGTCTTTCATGCCATGCTTTGCCAACTGAAAATTCAGCAGGTAGGAATTTTCTCCTCTATTCTGTTAAATATTATGGGGTTTATCATATGATCCAGCCCTAGAAGCTTCTTTAAAAAAGAAAACACCACCCTAAAACAGCCTCTTTTTAAAAAATTAGGTGAGCCTACAGATAGCTCTTACCAATAAGAACTTTTTTTTTTTTTTTTTTTGTGGTTCTGGGGATTGAACCCAGGGGAATTCTACCCCCAGCCCTATTTTGTATTCTTTATTTTGAAACAGGGTCTCACTAAGTTGTGGAGGGCCTCACTAGGTAGCTGAAGCTGG
>PVLC010000734.1:103567-181961 GCA_004027655.1 Graphiurus murinus
TCAGCCTCCAAAGTGTGGGATTACAAGCGTACCAATAAGAACTTCTTTTTTTTTTTTTTTTTTGCGGTGCCGGGGATTGAACTCAGGGGCATTCTACCTCCGAGCTGTACCCCCAGCCCTAGTTTTTTTGTTTTTTGTTTTTTGTTTTGCGGCACTGGGGATTGAACTCGGGCATTCTACCTCCGAGCTGCACCCCCAGACCTATTTTTTTATTCTTTATTTTGAAACCGGGTCTCGCTAAGTTGTGGAGTGCCTCACTAGGTAGCTGAGGCTGGCCTCGAACCCGGATCCTCCGGTCTCAGCCTCCCGAATGCTGGGATTACAAGCGTGCGCCACCACGCCCGGCTCCCAGCCCTAGTTTTTATTCTTTATTTTGAAACCGGGTCTCACTAAGTTGCGGAGTGCCTCACTAGGTAGCTGAGGCTGGCTGTGAACCCGGATCCTCCAGTCTCAGCCTCCCAAATGCTGGGATTACAAGCGTGCACCACCATGCCCGGCTCAATAAGAACTTTTAATCCCCTCCAATCCGCTTTCTAATCCATGGAGTAGAAGAAAGTGGAGATCCATCTTGGGCGAACCTGCCTTGGAAGTTTCTGAGAAGTGGTGTACTGTTCAGACGACCAGAGGACCCGGGAACCTCAACACCTGCGACTGGCAATCTGCAGGGTCTCCTGGGAGTGGAGGAGTGGCGGGAGAGGATGTGGGAGTGAGAAGGGTCTTTGAGATGGAGACTCGGCACAGGAGGTTTTCAACCTGGCCGGGAGGGCAGCCTGGGAGGAGAAGCCTGTAAGCAGTCCTTCCCTGCACCTCCATCCATGGCTCCACCAGAGTCCCTGCACGGCTCCCTTTCTGTTTGCTTGCTTTCTGGTGCTGGGGAGGCCGCCCAGGAGCTCCTGCATGCTTAGCTCATGCTCTGCCACTGAGCTACACCCCCAGCCCCTGTAACCCTTGAAAACCCTGGGCTTCTGTGCAGATTTTTGTTGGAAAAATCCGTAATTCAGTAATACTTGTAACCACTGCACACATGCAGCTGTTTTTACATGGTTCTCTCCCTAGACCTGAGCCCTCGGTTCCTGCTTCCTTGAGTTCATCAAGAATCAGCTCCTGCCCTTACAAGGCAGGACAACCATGGGGACCGATTCCTAAACTTACCGTTCCTCTAGCTATGTGAGAGAAGTGCTGCTGTTTATCCAGTACCCGGCAGCGGACAAGCCTTTTACAAACAGAGCTTCATTAATGTTCACAAAAACTCCATGCAGAAAGGATCATCCCAGCTTACAGATAAGGAAACTGAGGCACGGGGCTTTAAGTGTCGCTGGACCAAGTTTATACAGCTCAGTGTCAGGGCAGAAAGACCAAAGTGTTTTGATTCCGAGGCCTGAGTGCTTTCTCCCACGAGATGCTGACTGAATGACAAAATGTTTTAGCCGTCTGCATTTTTCAACCTAGAGGTAGAACAACTCTTTGAGCCTGTGGTAGAAGGGGCTACAGGACTTTATTTTTTAAGTTTGTGGTGCTGGGAATTGAAACCAGGGGCATTCTACCTCTGAGTGACATGCCCCAGCCCTATTTTTATTACTTTATTTTGAAACAAGATCTCACTGAGTTGCTAAGGCTCTTGCTAAATTGCTGAGGCCAGCCTTGAACCTCTGACCCGCCTGCCTAGGCCTAGTACTGAGATACAGGCATGGGCTGCCACACCTGGCAGGTTGCAGGACTTTTGAGCAATCTGGGGAGGCTGTTTTTCTTCCTCAGTGGGGATCTAGCCCAGGAGCTCATCAACACGAGGCCAGCTTGCCACCACTGAGCTGCGTCTGCAGTGCTTCAGTCCGTATCTAATCCCTTTCCAGACTACTCTCTTGAAGGAGAATATGTTCTTCATCCCTCTTTCCCACTAAGATGTCAATTTTGCTGTGTGTGTGTGTGTGTGTGTGTGTGTGTAGGGGAAGTAATGTTGTGAGAAAAGAAAGGAAAAGCATCACATTTTGAGAAGGAGTATATTACAGAGCATTATCATATGCTTTTAAGTCCTAAGTGGATTTGTGGCGCATTTTCAGTAATCTGCTTACTGTTCTGTTTACTGAAGACTTGCCTTCTTGCCTGTTACTTGAGCACTGAGGATTGTCTTCTGATCCCCGTGTTAAAGTCCAGCTCAAATTCCACCCGCCGCCTTCTCCCTAAAGCACTGTCTCCTGACACCTCACCCGCCATCATCCAGATTCCTAAAGACCAAGTTCTCTGATAGCTTTCCTCTGTATATATTCCCCTCTCAGCAAGGTGGCTGCTCTGTTTAAATGCATTCCTTTGTCTCCCAGGGGAGTCAATAAGCCCCCCGGGTACCAATTGTTTCTTCTTCCTCAGTGACACTCCCTGTCCCACACACCTCTAGAGAGCTGACCTGTAATACTATTTGGTTCATGTGTGTGTGTGCTGGGAGATCAAATCCAGCGGAACTCTACCACTGAGCTACATCCCCAGCCATTTTTATTTCATTTTTTAATTTTTAATTTTTTTTTGTACTGGAGACTGAAGCTCTGAGCCACATCCCCAACCCTATTTTATATTTTTATTATGAGACAGGGTCTCACTAAGTTGCTGAGGGTCTCCCTAAATTGATGAGACCGGCCTTGAACCTACACTCCTGTCTCAGGTACTGGGGTTATTGTTTATTTTGAGACAGGATCTGGCTTAGTTGCCCAGCCTGGAAACTGCTGTCCTCCTGAGTTGCTGGGATTATAGGTGTCCGTCTGTGACGTGGCTTCTGAACTGCTCCTCTGTGGTCTTGTTTCTCCAAAGTCAGTCCTGCTAGTTTTCTGCCTTCAGTGAGGTTCCCCAGACTGAGCCCAGGTCTGCTGGGTTTAGGACAATCGCCTTCCCTTTGTGACAGTAAACTTGTATACTTGTACCCACTTGAGAGCACTTCATTTTCCTGGCATTGCACGTATTGCTGTTGGCTTGTACTGAATTTGCAGCCGGCCAAAACCCCTTGATCTTCTTCACATGAGCTGTACTTGTGCCGAGAAGCCATTGTCTTACACATGCAGCAGTCTCTCCACTCCAACCTCGCCCTAGCACTTTTCATCCTGGGAGTCTCAGCCCGTGAGTCCTTCTGACAGAGAATTTCTTGATTTGGGAGTTGTTCTCCAAAATAGTGAGGAAGGAGTGAATAGTAAGGTAAATGATCCGGGGGTAGGGGGAGGAATTTAAGATTTGGGAAATATCTTAACACCTTGTTTTCAAATGATGTCTCTGCTCATGATGTCTTGTTGAGAAAGCCCGAGGAACTTTCGGAGCCTGAGGTTCAAGTGCACGCCTGTCTTCATAGCTACTGCATCTCTACAGCACCGGTGACACCACTGTGCGTCCCCATCACCACCCACCCACCCGCCCTGGCTGCCCCTCCGCTTGGCCAGGGTGTCTGCCTGCAGTGTGACCTGCCAGTACCCCCTCCCCGCCAGAACCCTCCCATCCTTCTCCTTGAGGCCTTTCCTGAACTTCTTATAGGAATGGGGTTCTTCCTTTTCTTTGAATTCTCGGAGCATTGTCTAAAATCTTAGTACTTTCTGTATTCTATTTTATATGAGCCCCTGTGCTTGAGAGCAGGGACTCTGGGAATGGACAGCCTGTGTGCAGCCCCCTGCTCCCACCCCACCCCCCCCCGCCTCCGCACGGCATGATCACAGGCGTGAGATGAGCATCTCTATCTGAAAATCCAAAATCTGAAATGTTCCAACAGCTTTGAGCACCTATGTGACACCAAGTGGAAAGTCCACACCCCACCTCATGTGACCAGTCACAGTCAGAATGTAGGTGCACTTAGCCAGGTGGCACACACCTGTAATCCCAGTGCTTGAGGATCGCAGGTTCGAGGACAGCCTAAGCAACTTAGCAAGACTCTCAGTAACCTAGCAAGACTGTGTTTTAAAACAAAAATTAAAAATGGCTGAAGACATAGCTCAGAGGTAGACAGCTCTGGGTTCAATCTCCAGCATCTCTCTCTCTCTCCCTCCCTCCCCTCTTTTTCACACACACACACACACACACACACACACACACACACACTGTCACACACAATGCAGATATGCTAAAAATATTGTATAAAATTAACTTCAAGGCCACATGTTTATGATGTATATGAAACATAAACAAATTTGGTGTTCAGACTTGGGTCCCATCTCCAAGGTCTCTTATGTATATGCAAATATTCTAAAATCCAAAAAGAAAACAAAATCCAAAGTACTTCTGGTCCCAAGCATTTCAGATAAGGGGTAATTAAATCCGCATTAACATTGTAATTAAGATACTTCATTACTCAATGCCTCATTTTAACTTACATGCCCATAGTCTCATGCTAATTTTCAGTTTGCTTTGTGCAACATGACAAAAAATTGTATAACTTTTTTTGCTTTTATAAAGTATAATCTTTATTCCCTTGAAAACACATCATTGTTGCTCATGTGTTTCACTTTTGACTTTATCATGGAGATTAGTTATAGTTACCTTATTGGCTGAGTTAGATGTCAGTATTTTCTGAAGGCCTACCAAGCATCTTATCTTTGGCTAAGTAGTAATAGAGATGCTAGAAAGGATAAAGTGAAGCGGGGTGTGGTGGTACACGCTTGTAATACCAGTACTTGGGGGGCTGAGCCCGGAGGATCCAGGTTCATGGCCAGCCTCAGCTACTTAGTGAGGCCTGCTGCAACTTAGAGAGACCCTGTTTCAAAAATAAAGAACTAAAAAAGAGGGCTGAGGGTGTAGCTCAGAGGTAGAATGCCCCTGGGTTCAATCCCCAGAACTGCAAAAAAAAAGAAAGGATAAGGTGAAATTTTTGTACTCATAAGCTTATTTGGAAACCTAACACACAGTAAATAAAGTAATAATGTAAGACATAAAGAAGTCCTATACTTTGTTAATTACTAGTATGGAAAACTGAATGTGATAAAAACCTGAACAGTATAGTTTTGAATTGCTGCTAACCTTATTTCAGTCCTTTCTCCCAGCCGTCACTTCTAAAGACCAAAGGGTACAACCTCAAAGACATCACCAAGTATATATTTGTGTAGAGTGTTTTTTCTTTGAAAATTTGCTTCATATTACATAGTGGACATCAGTATACCCTAGAAAGAGGAGGATTCTAAAACTAGCATGTTACATTACTTAGTTCTAATGGTGACTTTACTTTACCCCATTTTAACACGGGGATTTGGTTCTCAGAGTGGCGCGCAGGTTATTCCATCAATAACTGGGACATCTGTGATTCCGTTGACACCAGTCCAACTGCAAAGCGCTCTCTCCAAGCCTCAAAAATACCTTGCTCCCACGGATTCCTATTCAGCTGCTTATCTCTTTGTGGGATTCGTGATTAAATCATTATCGGTGAATTTTAGTGTGTTTTATTGGAGTAGGGGACAGAGATGAGTTTGAAAAGACAAGCTAACAAAACTATGGGATATGTACACAATGGAATTTTACTCAGCATAAAGAAGAACAAAATCATGTCATTTGCAGGGAAATGGAGGGAACTGGAAAACATTATGCTAAGTGAGATTAGTCAGTCAAAAAAAGTAAAAAATCATATGCTCTCCCTAATATGCAGAAGCTAGGGAGAAAGGGGGACATAAGAGGGACTCTAGATGAAGAAGGAGAAACCTTAGATGAGCAAAGAAGGTGACTTAACTGAAGGTGATGGGGGGCGGGGCACCCTAATGCACATGATGTACTTTCACAAACATATCAAAGTCAGTCATTAAGTCAAACATGAGAGGAAGGGAGCAGGGAGGGAGTGGGGTGGGAATTGGGGAAGGGTTAAATGAGATGTGTGCATGTATGCCTCTACCAGCTTGTACCTAACAAAGATGCATGATTACAATTCACCAATAAAAAATTAAAAAAATAAAAAGAAAAGATAAGCTAAGACCAGTTGTGAAGGAAGTTTTACGTAAGTTAATGAGTTTGGAACATCCCCCGGACTATTAGGAAGCCTCATCAAGTGGTTGTTAATAATAGAATGGCATGCTAAAAATCTGTTTTAACAACATAATTCTTGCAAGGATGTGTGAAAGGTGTTAAAATGGGAGGAGATAAGGGTTGGAAGACCATTTAGGTGGTACAATTTCATGAACTGGGACTTCACGTGTTTAAAAAAACAAACACAAAAAAGAAATGGATTTGAGAGACATATCTGCGGGAGACTCACCTGCATTCGTAGACCTATCCCACATGTAGAGCAAAGAAAAGAGAGGAGTAAAAATGCTGGAGTGTAAAGATGCCATTCCTGAGATTAGAGAAAGGAGCGTTGGCAGTCGGGAGGAGGGAGTTCCAGACAAGGTGAATTTCACATAAAGAGCGTTCTGACTCTTCAGAAAGCCATCTGACTTCCTGAAGAAACAGAGCTCAAGTGTGATCAGGCCAAAGATTAAGGAATCCTCAGACAGGAACGGGTAAGATCATGGGAGGGGATGGGGTCACAGTAAATGAAAAGATATTGAAAAAGGAGGAGGAAGAAAGAAACAAACAAGAAAGCCACCAATTTTGAGGCTAGAACACTCCTTAGCATTGTTCTGATGTGGTGGCTACACCAGGGATTCCAGTTGGTGTTGATACTTTCCACGCATCTCCAGGATTACCGCCGTCCTTTGGGGTAGTTCTCTTAAACAGTGGCTAAGTCATTAGTGCTTGGGTTCTTACTGGTATCACAGCAGAAGATGGACTCCAAACTTGAGAGGGGCTGCCCTTCACTAGTTGATTAAGAGTTGGTATACTCTGCAGATAGGTGTAATTCATTCATAAATCATATGTTTGATTAGATGTCTCAGCTTTTCTTTCTGATTCCTGGCCTTAAAGTTGGTGTGTTACATTTCTAGTTTTAAATGAGTGTGGTGATGGAATCTGCATGAAATGAATGACGATCCCTTATTGAGCTCCAAGTTTCTCGTGAAAAGCCTTGGAAAGCGCACCAGCCCCTTCCTGTGTCTTATAAACATATGAGCTCCTTGATTCCATGCTGGTTTCCTTTTTCAGTAATGAGCAGAAGAAATTGTTTGTATTGTCGATTCACAAGCAGCTTTTTGGCAATGGTCCTTGCATGGAAAGCAGAAATAGTGCAAGTAATCTGTGGGAAAACATCCAAGACATCGCAGCGTCCTGGCTCCGAAGTCCAGCTGCCTGAGTTTGAATCTGAGCTTTTCCTCTTAAACAGCTTCAGGCCTAGAGTCACAGGCTAGAGTCACACTCTCTTTAAAACTTCATTTACTTATCTATAAAAGAAGTTATAACCGTACCTAGAGGGTTTGCCATGGAATTGCTGGGTATGTTCAGCAGCTATATTATCCAATGTTGGGCACTAGGGAGTGTAGTTTAGAATTCCTGAACATCAGCCCATTTTGATTAGAGTGTATTCCTCTTTTTTATTCTGCTTTCAATAATTATATGAGTGCTGCCCTCTCTGGAAATTTTTTTTTTAATGTGACTTTCCTGAATATACTATAGTCCAAGCTAGATGGTAAATCTGACTAATAGATTTTCTGTTATTAGAGGATATCGGACTATCATGGCAGTTTATTCAAATGGATCAGGGAGCCTCTCAGTTGTCTGGGTAACCCCCTCTCTTACAGAATCACATGCCCGTAAGCAAGGGCTGGCCTAACTGCAGCTGAAGCATGGGGCAGAACATCAGAAGTGATCTGCACCTGTTCTCCTATCTTCATTTCCTTTGTCTCCAGACCAGGTTGCAAAGAAGTGCACGCCTGTAATCCCAGTAAGAGGAGGGCTGAGACAGGAGGAGTGCAAGTTCGAGACCAGCCTCAGCAATTTAACGAGACTGTTTCAAAATAAAAAATAAAAGATCTGGGGATGTAGCTCAGTGGTAGAATGCCCCTGGGTTCCACAAAAGGAAAAAAGGAGTGTTTCCTATGCTTGTTTCCATGATATAGATTCATGCAGGTATGAGAGCCCAAGGCTTTTTTTGTAGGATGTCATAAATATCAAGTGTAGTTTGATCCAGGTATTCTTGAGGGTGCTAAAAGCAATCCTGCAACATGGTATCTGGGACATTTTCCCAACTTGCAGCATTAAGATGGATATTGAGGTTCTGCACACTAATTAGTAGTGTCCCCCTTGGCCTGCTGGTTAGGGTTGTAGAATTTCTATGATAGAAAATGAATGATAGCGCTGGCAGAATAGACACTTTGAGGAACCGCATATGTGGATCACATTTTTGTGGATACAACAAAGTAGCAGGAGCCTTTATCATGGTATCAACTTAGTTTCCACAAGCTGAATATAAGACCACGTTCATATTCCAGGCTCTCCATTTCATTTTCATCAAAATTCTTCAAATTGAGCTGGGCATGATGGCGCATGCTTATAATCCAAGCATTTGAGAGGCTGAGACCAGAGGATCTGGGTTCGCGGCCAGCCTCAGCTACTTAGTGAGGTCCTACGTGACTTAGTGAGACCCTATTTCAAAATAAAGAATAAAAAAATAGGGCTGGGGGTGTAGCACGGAGGTAGAATGGCGCTGGTACTGCAAAAAAAATTCTTCAAATATTTAGTACCAATTCCCAAGTACCGGTACTAGGAGTCAGCACTGAAGTACTGACTCCCAAGTACCGGTATACCAGGATCTCTTAAATAACCTTTTTATGAACACCATCTACCCTGGTTCTAGGAAAGAGGTCAGTTTCAATCATTTGCTAGTCTTAGGACCAAAGAAATGTCTGTGCTGGCATAGCATTTTAAACGTCTTTCTCATTCTTAGCTGAAAGATGTTAGGCAGTGGTGCTAATCCATTCATCAAGACTTGCAGGGGCCCCTGACATTCTTTATTGCTTTAAAATTACTCTGACCTGCATGTGTCTTTCTAACAAAATTCTGGCAGATATCCAACCATCCACCTATTAAAGTAAATAGAAGAGGCCGGGCATGGTGGTGCATGCTTGTAATCCCAGTACTTGGAAGGCTGAGACAGGAAAATCAATCGCAGGTTCGAGGCCAGCCTCAGCTACTTAGTGAGGCCCTCTGCAACTTAGTGAGACCCTGTTTCAAAATAAAGAATAAAATAGGTCTGGAGGTATGGCTTGGAGGTAGAATATCCCTGGGTTTCATCCCCAGTACCACAAAAAAAAAAAAAAAAAAAAAAAAAGTAAATAGAAGAGAACTTAAAATGTCACTAACATTGAATGTCAGAGTCCTTAGTAATGTGAGAGATCCTTATGAACTGGCGTGGACTAGGAAAGTCCAAAGCAACATAAGGGCAATTGGAAAGGAGAGGCAGGCAGAAGGGCCACAGAAGGGAGCCGAAGAGCAGGCGGCCAGGCTGTGTGCGCGTGGATTTCATGGCTCAGCTCTCTCTCGGCAGGGCTCAGGGGCTCGCTGGCTCCTGAGCTTCCAGGCAGGGCTGCCCTTGTTGAGCCTGGCACTCCAGCTCTGAATCAGAGCTCCAGTGAGAGCAGTGACCAGTGCCGGTGTCTGGCCGCCATCAGCAAGTCCCATGGAGAAGCCCGACCACTAGGCCGCTGCCTCCGGGTAGAATTTGACCTTAACCGATATTCACTTACAATTCTTAAGCAGTGGAGACTGAGAAAGATCAATCGGTCTTGTAATGCACATGAATTTCATAGCCACAGAATGTGCCATTTTCTTTCTTTCTTGTAGTAAAATTTATATTCTGATTCTGACAGATTGCAAAAAAAAAAAAACAAAAAGAACCCCGAATCTAGCCATGGCCAGAAGCTGCGGGGCACAATCAGCTCAATCCAATTTAGCACTCTCCGAATTGCTTCTGGGTAAAACGCAGGAATGTGAACAATTCCCCACTTCTGCCCCTCCTTGCCCTTTCGCTGTTGTTGCTTGAAGCCATTGCTTCTGCCAGGCAGCCAGGAGGACCTTCTGGCGTCCTGCTGACCTCCCTGGTCCTGATCCAGCGGAACTGGATGGACACGTGGGTCTGGTCTGGGGCGGGCGCCCTGCTCTGAGCTGGGCCTCCAGGCCCCTCTGATCTCTGGCAGGCTACATGTCCACCCCACACCCCTACCATCCAGATCCTTATCTCCAGCCAGGTGTGTCAGTCTCTGAGCATCAATCAATCTGCCTCTGTCTCTTTCTCTCAGGTAAAGTCAGCACTCCCTTAGGCCAAGCCCCGCCCAGGCTTAACTCAGGTTGCCATCTCCACCTGTTCTGGCACTGTGACGGGGTGGGACTCGGGGGCTGCCCCCTTTCATGACAGAAGAGGGAGCAGGCAGTGGGTGTCTTGCCCATGCTCCCGAGTTTCATGGGGAAACACCTGTGCAGACCCCCACCTCCCACCCAAGTGCCTGGTGCCTTTCTTCTGGGGGTAAGGCACTGAGACCTCTAATCGCCTAGGATGATCTTCCTCTTCAGATTGCCCCTTCTCCTCAGAGTGGAGTGGGGTGGCGTAAAAACTTGTTTTGCCAGTTCGTGTCTCTTTTCAAAACTATTTTTGTCTCTCATTTGAACTAGAGCCAAGAATTTGCTGTCTCTTGTGTTTCAGTTTTGTTTTTCCTGACAGTTCTGCCTTGGGTGAGTGGTGAACTGGCCATGTCCTGTCTTTCAGAAGATGGGTCCAGGGAAGTGGGAGGTTTCGCAGGCCACATCTGTCCACATCCTGCCCTGTCCTCCTCCACGGAACTTCCAGATCGGACTCAGCTCGAGGTCTGCAGGGCCATTTTTAGGAGCTCTCCCCTCCTCAAGAGCACTGAGATGAGCCCTGCTAAGGAGCGGGGCACCTTCCCCCAGGGCTGAGAGCACACTGGTTTTTAGGGTGAAAGAGGGTTCAGTGTTTATTAACATTTGGGAGATCTGCATATTTTCCTTGTTTATGGTTATTTTTCTTGAGATGTGGTCTAGCTATGTTACCCAGGTTGGCCTCAAGTTCCTCGGCTCAAGCGATCCTCCTGCCTCGGCCTCCTGAGGAGCTGTACTACAGGAGCACTAACCACGCCGAGTTTCCATTGGCCAGTGTTTTCTGAAGAACGTGGATGAGCGCATTACCAAGGGGTCCCTCGGAAAATGTCTGTGTTCCAGGGATGCGGGTCTCTCTGAATATGTGGGTTCCATATCCTGGGGTTCATACCTGAAATTAAAAGTACTCAGGAAAAGAAAACTACACCTGCTATTAGGTATTAAAAGAAATCTAGAGACGATTTAAAGTACATGGAAGGTTCTGTGCAAATACTGTGCCATTTAGTGTACCACAAAATATTTAGTTATCCACTGGGGGTCCTGGAACTGATCCCCACTGTGTACCTCGAAGGACAGCTTGCACGTGTGCACACAGCATCATGGTGGTAATGATAACGCAGCATTTATATGTAAGTATATAATTATGTATTTATATGTAACGTGTGTTACATGGATTTTAAATAATAATTTTATGTATCTTATATGTAATTATGTATATGTAACACACACATATATAAATATATATTTCTCTGACAGACTTCTGGTCAGATTTGTATAGGAGCCATTTACTTATGGTGCTTACTGTTTTGTATTTTCCCTGGATCTGCTTTCTTCCTCAAATCTTGGGAATCCATCAGTGATATTACATCATCTAAATTCTAAAAAGGAGTTGAGGGTTTTCAGGCAAATTGCTGGAGACCAAAGTGAAGGCCCTAAGCTGCCAGTCCAGTTTCTCCAAGAGATCCAGTAGGGGTCGCTGTTCTTCACTTCCTGACCTGGGCTTCTAATGGCCTCCCAGCACTTGTGTCTTGCCTTCGCCTCTGGCACACAGCTTGTTGCTTTCTGATCTCTAAAGCTGGCCCTGCTTACCAAGCGCCTTGAGGTTCATTACTTCCTAAGGATTGCCTACAGAAACGAACACAGGCTCATCGCAGTCTTTTTTCGTGGCCCTGTTAGACAAGGCCAGACCATTTCTGTTTTAAGGGTATTTACTTTTAACCCCAGGAAATAATGAATTGCTAAATGAGCCCAAAGTTCCCATGTTGGCCAGCTCCCTTTGCCCTCCCCCTGGGGGCACGCTCCGCTCTGCTCTGGGCTCTGGATGGGTGGTCCTCACCCACAAGCCCCTCCCCCCAGGTCTGGCCTATGGGAGGCACGAGAGGAGAGGAGGTGGACGTGGACCACAGTGACGCTGGGGAGTTTATTCTCCTCCTCCTCCTCCCTAGGAAGGGCCTGTGTTCCTCTACTCAAGATAGCCAAGACCACAGCTCTTTCTAAGACCTGTTCCAACTTGGAAGTTCTTTGATTCTGATGTCTACTCCCTCCCTCTGACCATCTGGTCTGGGACTGGTGTGGTCTCATCCTCCCAGTTGCCAACCTTAAGGCCCTTAATTTTGGCTTCCCCTCATGCTGGTTGCCTTTTGAAAATAGCCAGATAGCCTGCTATTCAGGTTTCCTAAGTCACTCTTCTTGAAGCTGGCTCTGCTTCCTCCCAGGACCCCAGTCTGGTCTGTACAGCAGAGGTGCTCACTGCCAGGTCCCTCTCCGGCTGCCTTGCCACCTAAGGGGCGTCTCAGCTGTAGGCCGGCAGTTCTCATCACCCCGGGAGCTTTGCGAGAAGTGCAGAGTCTCAGGTTGTGCCCCAGACTTCTTGAATCACAGCCTGCGTTTGAGCAAGATTTCCAAGCAATTTCTCTGTACCTTAAAGATAAAGCCGTGTGGCGTTCGAGTTCAGCTCCCTTTGCATGGAGGAGGTAGCCAGGAGTCTCGCTGGGTTTAAACTTTGTATTCTGGATGCAGTCTGTTTCGCTTTGGGAAGAGAGTAACCTCTTCTTGCTTCTCTGCCCAGCTTCCAGCCTCGTTCGTACCCCCACCCCGGTCCCTTTCTGCTTCCACTCTCTTTGTCTATTGCACAAACGCACTGAATCCATTCTAAACCCCCGGCAGTGTGGTGCTAGAGATAAGTAAGAATCGAGCAGCACACCCCTGCCCCCAGCTCCTCTTAGTGAAGAGATGAAGGCCTGTGTCAGTCCATTTCAGTACGGTAGGAGGCGCCTGCTGTATCAAGATAGGAACAAAATTATATTCAGCCAAAGTTATCCAGATTAAAGTTTCTTTGATTGGTGAATGTGAGGCAGTCCCTCTATAGTGTGTGTGTGTGTGTGTGTGTGTGTGTGTGTGTGTGTGTGTGTGTGTGTGTATACAGACATGTGTACTGGGGATTGAACCCAGGGGCATTCTACTTCTGAGCTACACCTTCAACCCTATTTTATTTTTATTTTGAAACAGGGTCTCACTAAGTTGCTGAGGCCCTTGCTAAGTTGCTGAGGCTGGCCTCAAACTTGTGATCCTCCTGTTTCAACCTCCCAAGTACTGGGATTACAAGTGTGCATCACCACATCCAGCTCTTCTATAAAAATCTTTGAAAAAAAAAAAAAAGATTGTGTTTTCTAATTTTAGTCACATTTGAAAATCTTGAGGAATGACATCTGATTATAATCCTATTATGATTTGGATCTTAACTGTCTCCCCAAAGTGCATGGGTTGAAGGCTGGTTCCTAGCTGCTGGAGCTGTTGGAGGGCGGTGGAACCGCGACAAAGGAACATAACTGAGGGAGTGGGACATGGCGGCTTGTCCTTGAGGGCACACTGGACTCTGCTGCTCCCGCTTTGCTTCTCTACGACCACGAGGTGAGAAGCTGTGCTCTGGCAATGTTGCTGCCAGTGAAATCTCTGAGAACACGAGAGCTAAAGTAAGTCTCCTCCTGAGAGGCTGGAGGATCTTGGGTATTTTGTCACAGCCGTGGACAGCTGACTAGCACAAGTCCCCTGTCCTCACAGTTCACTCTAGTGTCACATCTCACAAAGAGCAGCGTCTCTGCCAGGAATACTTAGCAGTCAGTGGGGTTAACGTTGTTTGTATAGACATAGCTGCTGAGCAGCGAATTCTTACAGGCAACTAGAGCTTAAGAAATGAAGGGATCCAGGAATGGTGACGTCACCTGTAATCCCAGCACTTGGGAGGCTGAGACAAGAGGATTGCAGGTTCAAGGACAGCCTCAGCAATTTAGTGAGGCTTCCAGCAGCCTATGGAGAGCCGGTTTCAAAATGAAAAATAAAAAAGGCTGAGGTGTAGCTCAGAGGTACAGTGTCCCTGGGTTCAATACCCATTACCTTGAGGAGGAGGAGGAGGAGGAGGAGGAAGAAGAGAAGGAGGAGGAGGAAGAGGTGGAGGAGGAAGAGGAAGAGGCAGAGGAGAAGGAGAAGGAGGAGAAGGAATTAGGAGGTTGTTTTTTTCCCCCAGAAGGAAATCCTATAAGCAACACCCCCATTCAAGTTTCTGCATAATTCACATAAATGAATAACACAGATTCCAAATTACCCAAGCAGAATTGGAGGACCGCTCCTTCCTATGATTAGACATTTAGAGAGACACAGCGGTTCAGAGCTATGACTACTGATGAAGCCATTCACCCACTCATTCCCTCCTGGAGAGGACCAGCTGTGCCACTCGTCACTTAACTCGTTCCTGCCTGGCCTGGCGGCGGAACTCAGAGATAAAGATCTCTGCGTGATTCTGGATTCCCAAACTTCCTTTCTCCTTTCAGCTCTCCCTTCCTGGGCCTGAGGCTCCCTGGCACCAGCACGAGTTGCTTCCTTTCCATTTCCTCTGTTTATCAGCTGCTGGGACTTTGATGAACTTGTGCGCATCCTTGAGGAGTTGATGCCCTAATGATTCATGTATTCTCAGACCCCTGCTGTACCGCAGTCCTTACTCTGCTGGATTGTTCCTTACTGAGCCCACCAGCAGGTTCTGAGCATCCCAAAGAGGTGGTGGGAATTGAGAAACCGAGAAAGGGTCTTGCTATGCCTATTACATACAAATGAGCTTCCATGTAGCCGGGAGCACTAGACAGAGATGGACATTTGTAGATTGTACTTAGTTTTCCAGTGACTGAAGACTGCCCAGCAGGAGTTTAGAAAATCAGTTTCATTGGTCACTATCAGCATTTGAAAAACTAGCATAGAAAAGGAAATATGTCAAAGTACAGTGATTTCATGAGGGTGTGTGTGCACGTGTGACACTGAGAATTGAACCCAGAGGTGTTCTACCATTGAGCTACACCCCCAGCCCTGTTTTTTTGGGGGTACTGGGGATTGAACTCGGGGGCATTCTACCACTGAGCTACACCCCCAGACCCATTTTTTATTCTTTATTTTGAAACAGGGTCTCACTAAGTTGTAGAGGGCCTCACTAAGTAGCTGAGGCTGACCTCAAACCTACGATCCTCCTGTCTCAGCCTCCTAAGTACTGGGGTTACAAGCGTGTGCCACCACACCCAGATTCCAGGCCTATTTTGAAACAAGGTCTTTCTAAGTCACCTTGCTGGCCTCCGACCTGCAATCCTTCTGTCTCATCTTGCAAATACTGGGGTAACAGGTGTGCCTGGCTTCATTTCCTCTCTGATTCGAGTAGGTTTGCTTCTCTTAACACATTCTGGTTCATCTGCCTTTTGTCTAGTCAGAAACGAGTGCATGCTTTCGGTTTGGCCTTGGTCTTAGGGCGGCAGCTTCTTGGTTTTTTTCTCCAGAGCTTTCTGCTGCACACATTGATTCTGTTTCGGACAACACTTTCTGTAGCTTGCTGGGCTCTGCTGCAGGGGTTTGGGATACAGAGAGGACTGCGACAGTGAGAGGAATTCTCTGGCCACTTTTCTAGTGAGAGGTGTGGAAACAGAATCCTCAACACAGGGCGGGTGCCTCTGAGGACTGTCAGCAAAGGCCTCACAGAAGCCATGTCACTTGAATGAATTGGGTCTCAAGGGGGGATAAGTTTGTTACTTGCCCTAGCAGCACAGCAGAAAAGGACTTTCTTGCCCAAGAAAATAGCCTGGCGAAAAAAGCCACAGTCTGTGGTGTGTCGAGGCCAAGTTGTGTGTGTGTGTGTGAGCTGGAGAGGAATTGCAAGGGGTGAGGCTGAGAACAGACTCAGGTGTGGACGTTCTGATGGCCAGCTCGTGAGTGTGCCCCACGGCCTTTGCACAGCCAGCAGCCAGCATGAGGCCGACCCCATGAACAGGTGGACAAGGTTAATCCCCCGGCAGCGCCCAGGTGGGTGTGAAGGGAGGCACCACCGGAAGCAAGAAAAGGGGATTCAGAGGCTGTAACAGGTGACCGGACTGTGGTGCGGGCGCCATTAGCAGGGCTTAGAGAAGACTTAGGCAGTTACTTATAAGCACAACCGCTGTGAAAATAGGAAAACAGAAAAAAAAATATGAAGAGGAAAATATAAAGAATCTGTAGTCCTTTTATCAGAGATTTTATCCCTGATAAAAATTCCTCACTCATTTTCCTGTGCTCATTTTATATACTTAGGAAAAACTTAGATCCTTATTATTATTTTTATCTTGTGTGGTATTGGGGATTGAACCCAGGGCATTCTACCTCTGAGCTACACCCACCCTAGAGCTTTTTATTTTTTATTTTGAAACCGGATCTCACTACATTACTTAGGCT
The DNA here is from genome assembly GCA_004027655.1 of Graphiurus murinus. Lineage (NCBI taxonomy): Eukaryota > Metazoa > Chordata > Mammalia > Rodentia > Gliridae > Graphiurus > Graphiurus murinus. Next base: position 120,005 of record PVLC010000734.1, read on the forward strand.
GACCTTGAACCTGCAGTCCTCCTGTCTCAGCCGTGCAGCTACTAGGATTACAGGTGCTCAACTAGATCCTGATTTTTTCATTACTATGAAAAACATTTCCTATTATAATAAAATTATTCCATTAGCATGAGTTTAATGACTTCAAAATCACTTTTGTGTGGCTGCACATAAAAACATACTTTCCTTACTTGTTTCTAAGTTTTCGTAAATAACCTTATATTTAACGTCTTTGTGCACAACATTGTCTAAAATTACTTTGTGGGCTGCATACCTTACATAGAACTAGTGAGTTCAATAATACTCAAAGCAGTCTGGCGTGGTGGCTCACACTTGTAATCCCAGCATTTGGGAGGCTGAGACCGGAGGATCTGGGTTCTCAGCCAGCCTCAGCTACCTAGTGAGGCACTCTGAAACTTTAGGGAGACCCTGTTTCAAAATAAAGAATTAAAAAATAGGACAGGGGGTATAGCTCGGAGGTAGAATGCCTCTGGGTTCAATCCCAGGTACCAGAAAAAAAAAATAATAATACTCAAAGCCAGGTATAGTAGTGCACACATGTAATCCCAGTACGTGGGAGGCTGAAACAGAAGGATCAAGGGTTGAAAGCCAGCCTCAGCAACTTAGCAAGGTTCTTAGTAACTTAGGGAAACCCTATTTCCAAATAAAAAATAAAATCAGTCTGCCTGTGTAGCTAGGAGATAGAATGCCCCTGGGTTCAATGTTCAACCCTAGCACTACACATAAAAGTAGTAGTAGTAGTAGTAGTAGTAGTAGTAGTAATAATAATAACCTTAAGATTTTAGCCTGTTATATTGCTTTTCAGTTAAAGCATAAAACTTGTGCCTTGGATGTTAGAAATATTTAAGATATAGGATGGTTTTGTTGGATTGGTGAAAATTTGCTTTGAGACAATGAAAAATGATAAATTAGTCTAAAAATATTTCAATTTTAGCCAGGTGTGGTGACACACACTTGTGATCCCAGTACTTGGGAGGCTGAGACAGGAGGATCGCAGGCTCACGGCCAGCCTCAGCTACTTGTTGAGGCCCTCCGCAACTTAATGACACCCTGTTTCAAAAACAAAGAATAAAAATAGGGCTAGGTGTATAGCTTGGAGATAGAATGCTCCTAGGTTCAATCCCCAGTACTGGGAAAAAAAAAAAAAAGATTTCAGTTTTTAAATGCATTAGCCTTGGTAAGTTGCATTGTCACAAATCAAGAAAAACAGAATATGGGGGGAGTGGATTTTGCATAGAAGATAGCAAGTCCTGCTTGGGACTTGCCGCATTTGAAATGCTGCACTGGTAGAAAGTCCGAGAAGTATGCAGTGGGCAGGAGGAAACGTGCTGTGGAATCAACAGAAGGGCGGGGAAACTCAAGGTCTGGCTTCGCCAGCGGTTTGGCAGGTGGATGCTGGTCATGGCCATAGAAGTCAGGGGGCGAGGTGAGGAAGGAGGGAGGGGCCGGGTTGAGTGCAGGGGAAGCTGGGAAACAGACCGGAGCGTGGAGAGAGCCAGGGAAGGACACGGTGAGAGATTCCATCAGAAAAGCAGGCATTGTCCACAGCCCTGATTCTCAGCCCTAGCAGATATGTTGTCCTTTTTGACCATTCCAATATGAGATTTGCAGATTATGTCATCTCCCTTGGCACATAATTTAAAATATCAGTTTAATGCCACAACTGAAATGTGAAGAAAGAATTCAAAGGAAAATATACTTTATGTGATAAGTATTTTAACAGGTAGACATTGGGGCATGATTAAACTAGAGGATGCATTGAAAGAGTCAGCCACGGAGCCAGCCAGGGTGGTGCACACCTGTGATTCCAGAGCTTGGGAGGCTAAGACAGGAGGATCGCAGGGTTGAGGCCAGCCTCAGCAACTTGGTGAGGTCCCTCAGCAGCTTAGCAAGACCCTGTTTCAAAATAAAAAACAAAAAGATCTGGGGTGTATCTTGGAGGTAGAATGCCTCTGCATTAACCTCCAGTCTCCCCCACCCCTAGGTGATGTGCAGAATTATAATGTATACAGAATGACCAGTGTTAAGTATTCCATGTGAGCTCTACCGCAAATTACCTGTATTTCCAGAATGGTGGATATTTGAACAAAACAATTTATGGTTTTCCTCCAACTTACACTATAGTTTGTTGCTGGGGAATTCTATGTATAAGAATAAACTTTGTATTTATATCTAGAACTAAATCAAGCTCTAGATTCAGACGATTATAAACATGCAAATGTTGCAGCGGGAATTTGGAAGTCGGTGTGACACGGGACCCTTTCTTTTCCTGGAGGGCTGTCCAGGGCACTGTGGGACTCCTAGCATTCCTAGTCCTGCTGATTGAACGCTAGTCATGTCAACACGCAGACAGCTCTCCCCCAGCATTCCAGAACCTTCCCTGTGGAGCGACACCCTGCTGGGAGAATCACAAGTTCACCATATCAAAAGCTCACTCCTCCTCACTTCTTTGTCTTCAGAATTCTGACGAAGCAAGAAATGAGGGAAATAACATAGTGGTGTAGTAATCATGACCTTTGTGGGACTCTGGCGTTCTCTCTCCCCGGTGACGTGTGGACTTTCCACTCCACTGTGTCCACATAAACTACACCAATCTCTTCCTTCCTCTCTGAACCACAGGTTCTTAGGTTAACTCATTAGACTCGGGAACATCGTACTCCCCCGGCAAGGGGTCTCTGTGTAGCCTGCCCACCTACTCACAGATGAAATCCAGTCCCCTGGAGCTGCCGGCCTGGTGTTCACGTTGACTTGCCTCAAATCTATGTTCTCAGCACTCAATGGAACATAGCCAGGATGTGGAAAGGAGCACCTCCATTATTCCGGGTGATTTGTATGGCGTTTTTACTGATCAGATTGGGTGCAGAATTTCCCACATTTCTTCCCGAAGTCCAATCTACTTGACCTTGGACAAATGACTTGACATCTGGAGTTTCTATTTCTTCCCAGTTAAGGTCCATCAGTGCTAAGACCCATGGCCAAATATAGAAAATCGGGACGTGTACGGTTAGGGAGGTCTTCTGCTTGGAATAAGGAAGAAAGAGGAACATTGTTCTTCTAGCCTTTTCTGAACTATTGTTCTAAGTACGCAGGCTGAGGCTCCTCTTCTATATAGCTCTATTTCATGCCATATTTACTTCTTTCTCTTCTTCATTCTCTCTGCCTGCAGCCAGAAGGAACGGACACATTTGAGACAGATCGACATCGACGTAGAATATAAGAAGAATATTAAATTTAAGGCTTTAGAGATTATGTTCTGAGTGGGAGAGAACTAAAGAATTGCGATTGATTTTCATGAACGATCTGAGTGCCTTTCCCCTACCCTCCCACACCTGAGAAGCTACTACTGTGAACTGTGTAACATTTCTCGGCAGTGACATTTAAAAGATGGCAAGCTACCCTTTGTTTGCTTTAATCAGTAAAGGTTGATTATTGACTTCCAATATGCTAAAGATTTGATTTGTTGTTCGTTCAAAGGGACCCAGAAGGTTAAGGGTAATCAAGAAGGACATTAGAAAATTCACAATGCGAATGGATAATTTTCTGCCTAAACTCATTCATTATTTTGGGATTGTCTGGATTACTTGCCGAAGGCTCTATTGGGTTGTTCACACAATGGAAACGAAGGGAAGAGATTATAGTTTGCAAATTATTTATGATGATAAAATCAATGCTTTATTCATTTCTAGTCAGAAAAAAATAAAAACACTAGATGACAGATATTGCACAACTTTTTCCAGATAAAGATCAGCAATGTCTCATTAAAATGCATATAGTATATGATTCTAGAAATACAAAAACAATTGTACTTAAGATGACTTCCACATTTCTTCTTGCTTTCTACAGCATATCTCAATTAAAATGTTTAATTACCATCCCCAACTCTTTTGATCTTCCCTACAAAATCACTTTTGAAATAGTCTAGGAAATTTCTTTCTTTCTTTCCTTCATAATGCAGTAAGTAAATTGCAGTAGATTTTGATTTATGTTTTTATCTGACTTCAAAAACACCAGAGAAATTGTCACTTCTTAGAACAGGCTCTCTGACCTTCAACTCATAATAGGAAAACAGAGAAGCAGAAACAGTCCCCACAATCCGTTGGTGTGTCCTTGCAGGACAGAGCTAAGCCCCAGTAATCTTGTTTTAGAATACATTGCTTTCTGCAACTTGCGGTTTTAAAAATTCCCACTGGTTTTCAATTTTTTTTTTTCTGGTAAATGCTTTAGATTTGCTTTAAGAATCTAAAGCCTTTCCTGCAGATCTTACTTTCTGTTCGTTTAACAGAACTTGGGCCTCTGAATTCTAAAATCACACAGTCAATTTAATTTTTCAATTGCAATTTTCCCACAAAGACAGACTAAACAGGTTTAAATAGATTTTCTGGAGAAATCAATGGAGACACTGAAATTTTATTTTCACTGATGGTCATTAGGAGTATTTTTCTTTCTAAATCCAAGAGCAGATCTTAGAGCACTTCTCTGTCTAGGTGAGTGGACCTTTATACACAGATGAAGACTCGGAGCATGAAAAAACCTGTTTCAGTTGAGCTTCTCATCTTTCCTGGGATCCAGTGAAGAAGACAGTGAAGAAAGACTGGTGTTCTTTCTAGAAAGGAGAACCCCATGTCAGTGCTCCAGGAGCTCCTGGGTGATCTGACTATTTTCCCAGGCTGGGGAAGAGAGAGGAAGGGTCGGTCGGTCGGTCGGTCTCTCTCTCTCTCTCTTTTTCTCTCGTTGTTGTTCTTTTTTTTTTTTTTTAAATACTTTTTTTTATTGGTATACTGTAGTCATACATCTTTGTTAGGTACAAGCTGGTAGAGGCATACATGCACACAGCTCTCATTTAACTCTCCCCCAAATCCTGCCCCACTCCCTCGCCTCCCTCCTCCTCATGATTGGCTTAGTGATTGACTTTGATATGCTTGTGAATGTACATCCTGTGCATTAGGGTGTTCCCTCTCCCCCTCCCATCAGTTAAGTCGCCTTCTTTGCTCATCTAAGGTTTCTTCTTCTTCATCTAGAGTCCTTACTGTGACCTACTTTCTCCCTAGCTTCCGCATATTAGGGAGAGCATCCAGTTTTTTCTCTTGGTGCGTCCTAAGCAGGCAGAGATGTACAGACTGTGCCCTGTACACATCCTTTTGTCTGGATCAGGGGCTAAGAAACCTCTTTTCTGCTTTGCAGGCCATTGGATCTCCATCTCTCTGACCCACCTATTCAACTGTTGCTGTTGTCGTGCAAATGCAGCCATAGACTACAGAAGCAGATGAAGTGGCTGGGTGTCAATAAAGCCCTCTTTTTAAACAATCCACAGCAGGCTCCATTTGTCACCAGTTGTAGTTTCTGACCCCTGCTCTAAATCATGCCTGCCACCCCTCACTCCTACTGGGCTAGCTGGGGGAGGCGCTCCTGTCAACAGCCGGGTTCCCATTCGCAGATAGAGAAACAAGAAGCCCAGAGTGGTGGCACACACTTATAATCCCAGCACTCGCCCCCCTGCCTCCTGGTGGCTCTGCTGGGTGTGCACTGCGCCACCCACTGTGGCAATCTGTCCTTTTCGAAAGGCTTCCTGCCTGGCTGCCTTCAAAGACACTCAGACTTCCACATTCTGCATCAATGACAATTTATTTGAATACAACATTTGCTTCTCAAAGTGCTAATTATTTTCTTCAAAGAGGTCAGTTGTCATGCAGGCTAAGAAACTCATTGGTAACCAATTCACTGTGCTTATTTTGTAGTTAATCTTTTTTCCCCCTCTAAATTCTCTTAATTTCAGCTTTGTTGTCACTTTACCAAAAAAAAAAAAAAAAAATACACTATCATGACATCCTGTGGGTCTTATAAATAGTGAGATTGGCACATTAACCCAATTGGTAAAGCCCCACGACCTTACCAGTGAATCAAAGAAGCAAAGTTTCACATCAACCTAAAATCATTCACTTGCTGTTCTTTATTTTTCTGTGTTTAATGTTTCTCGTGTGTGTGTGTGTGTGTGTGTGTGTGTGTGTGTGTGTAATATAACACTTCTGTGGTTTTATATTTCGTTAACAAATAATTAAGGTGATTCTTAAATTAGCAAGAATCATTAATAATAATAATTAATGAGAACAATATTAAACAGAAAATGAGAAGCATTACCAGGTGTCTGGTAGGCGGAAGACTCTGTAAGGTTGGGATGGCAATAAAATAAGGTTATCCAAATTTACAACTCACCGGAGGGGGAAATTTATAAATATTTGATCAAAAGATACTCATTGAAAGTCAACTTTGGGCCCTAATTATTCCTGCCTGTCTTTTGCCACTGGGATATTATGTAAGGTCAACTTCCTGAGGTAAAGTGTACCCACTGTTTAAATCTGCCCTGCTTTGTGGAAGAGCCTCCCCCCCCCCCTTGACATGAGTGATGCCCCACAAGAAGCAAGACTTCAGAAATGGTAAAACAAGTCACGTGTGGTGGCATGTGCCTGTAATCACAAAACTTGGGAGGCTGAGACAGGAGTATTGCAGGTTCAAAGCTAGCCTCAGCAACTTAGCGAGGCCCTTGGCAGCTTAATGAGACCCTGTTTCGTAAAATAGGGCTGGGGTGTAGCTCTGAAGTAGAACACTCCTGGGTTCCATTCTCAGTAACACACACACACACACACACACACACACACACACACACACAACAGAGGGGGCAGGACTTAGATCCTTTTGGTGCTTTTCGGAGCTCTCTGTCTCTTTGACACTGAAAAAGAAAAGATGGTGGCCGACTCCAGGCCGCCTCCCTCCCAGGTGCTCTGGAAGCCAGGCCGCCCTCCTTTGCTTCAGAATGTCGTCTGAGGCCAGAATGGCCCTGGCAGTGGCCTCTTGGACAAGGTGCACAACCCTTTTAAGGACTCTGGGTTTCCATGAGAGTCCATGCGGCGCCCCCATGCCCCAGGCCTCTCTCTCCTGTGCCCGTGCCTGGTAACATAGCTGCCTTATCTTTTGGAGCTGGTGCTGCCTGGAACAAATTTCTACAATTTGGAGGCCTAGAAGAGAAGGGAAACCAGAGAGCAGTGATTAGATAATGTTTCTAAAAACAAGTTTTTTAAAAAATGAAACTTTAAAGGAAAAGAATTAAAGTTGCAAGGAGAAAGAAGATAGCCTTCATTTTATTGAATAAAATTCAAACTGTTTTAGAACATATGCAAGGAAACTAACAATAAATTATTAAACCTATCAGATAATTTTTTGAAGTGTGTTTCTTCAACACAACATTCACTTTAAAAACATTTCTCTCTATATATACCTACATTTCATTCACTTTCATGCACTTGCTCTTTACTGATATGAAGAATAGAACATTCTGAAGCATCTCTGGATAAACCTAATGTCACTTCAATTCAGGTAGTTCACAGGTAAAGGGTTAAGGCGAGTCCTCCCTCAGGTCAGGGGGCTCTCAGAGGGTAAGTGGCAGCTTTGGCACTCACTTTCATCTGGTGAGATCGAGGACAATAGCTCGAGAAAGTGGTACTTACTCTGAAAGTGGTACTTTGGCTCTTGGATTATATAACACTTATTAATTTTTCTCATAGCAGTGTTTATATTTTTCTTCTTTGATTGCTAGTCTGTGCAATTTTTTAGCTCATTTAAAAAATTAGTTGTTTTGTTACTGAGTTTTGAAAGTTCTTTATGTAGTCTGGACAGTACTTTTTGTGATTTGCAAAAGCTTTTTTTCATCTGTGAATTTTCTTTTTAATCTTTTAATATTGTCTTTAGAATAGCAGAGGAATTTAATTCTGTTTTATGATTTTTTTTTTCTTTTGCAGTACTGGGGATTGAATCCAGGGGCACTGTTTCTCTTTGTTATAGCCTTTTTTATTTTTTTGTTTTGAAACAGGGTCTTCCTAGATTGCTGAGAGTCTTGCCACATTGCTAAAGCTATCTTTGAGCCTGTGATCCTCCTGTCTCAGATCCTCCTGTCTCAGCCTCCCAAGTACTAGGATTACGGGTGTGTGCCACCATGCCTGGCTTATTTTATGAATGTTTTATTTTTGTGTGTGTGCCCCATCTTTGAAATATTTGCCTATCTCAAGGCCACAAAGATTTTAACTTTCTCCTATGTTTTCTTCTAGAAGTTTTTAAAAGCCTACTTTTATATCTATGATCCATTTAAAATTAATTTATGTATATGGTATGAGGTATGGATGGAAGGCTTTGCTTTTTGCATATGAATCTTGAATTGTTTCAGCACCACTTGTTGGAAAGATGGTCGTGCTCCCAGTGAATTGCCTTTGCAGCTTTGCTTAAAATGAACCGACTTTATCCATGTGGGTATTTTTGGACTCCATTCTGTTCTCTTTTCTGAGTCTTATTTGATGACAGTGTCACACTGCATCACACTTTTGCTTGATAATAAGTCTTGAATATAGGTTGCATGAATGTTCTGACTTTCTTCTTTTTCACAGTTGTTTTGGCTATTCCAAGCTTTTTGCATTTACACATGGATTTTTAAAAAGCTTGCCAATATCTAGGAAGAAAACCTATTGCATTTTTTTTTTTTTTTTGGTTGTTGGGGATCAAAGAGCCAAAAAATAAAAAGAGCTGTAGGTATAATTCTTTTTTTTTTTTTTTTTTTCGGTACTGGGGATTGGACTCAGGGGCATTCTACCTCCGAGCTATACCCCCAGCCCTATTTTTTATTCTTTATTTTGAAACAGGGTCTCACTAAGTTGCTGAGTAGCTGAGGCTGGCCGCGAACCCGGATCCTCTGGTCTCAGCCTCCCCCGAATGCTGGGATTACAAGCGGTATAATTCTTTTTATTTTTTTTTTAACAGGATCTCAATATGTTATCACACACTGGCCTTAAACCTGCAATCCTCCTGTCTCAGCCTCTCAAGAACTGGAATTACAGGTGTGTGCCATCACCCCCAGCTTCTTTTAGTATATAGAAATGATTGCTTTTTTGGTGTATTGATCTTACATCTTGTAATCTTGCTAAGCTCAGTTTTTAGTTTGAGTAACTTGTTTCTACATTTTATAAGATTTTCTATATAGATCATCATGATATCTGCATATGAAAATAGTTTAGTTTTTCCTTTCCAATCCGAATGTGTTTTCCCTCCCTCCCTTCCTTCCTTCCTTTTTCCTTCCTTCCTTCTTTCCTTTGTCAATTGCACTGGCTAGATTCTTTACAATACTGTTGAGTAGAAGCAGCAAGGGCAGTTGTCAGTAATCATTTCTGATCTTAGGAAGAAAGCACTCTGTCTTTCACCATTACATATAGTGCTGATGTTTTGCACAGATGTCTTCTATGGGTGGAGGTAGTTCTCTTCTCTTCCTAATTTGGCTAAGAGTTTTTTATGGTAATGGATGCTGCATTCTGTCAAGTATTTGTTTTTGTTTTGCATCTCAGTGATCATGTGATTTTATTTTTCAGTCTGGTAATATGATGAATTGTATCGATTACTTATTTTTCTAATGTTAAGTCATCCTGTCCCGGGATGAACCCCATTAGGTCATGAGATGTATTATCCATTTTATATGTTGTTGGATTTGACTTCCTAAACTTCTGTTGTGAACATCTGCATCAACATACAGGGGAAGCCCTGATCTGTGGTTTTTCTTTTCCTCTAAAGTCTGGTTTGTTTGGGTATTTGTTTAATGCTGGCCTCATAGAATAAATGTTTCCTCTTCAATTTTCTGGAAGTGTTTGTGAAAAATTAGCATAATTATTCCTTAAATGTGGTTAGAATTCTCTGGTAGAGCTATTTAGACTTGGAGCTTTTTTTGTGGGAAAGTTTTAACTATAAGTGTAACTTCTCTAATAGAAGACTATTTAGGTTATCTATTTATTCTATTTCTGAAAGGATGTATAAGGAATTTATCCTTTACATGTAAGGATTTGAACTTCTTGGCATAAAGTTATTTATAATGTTTCAATATTTTCTTTCAATTTCTCTAATTTTTATACATTAAGTTATAGTGCTGTATAATGTAGCAAGATGACTATAGTTAGCAAACATTTACTGTGTGTTTCAATATAGCTCAAAGAGGATTTTGAAAGTCTCCAACACAAGGGATATTTGAGGTGATGGGTATGCTAAGTACTCGGATTTGCTCATTAAACGTTATATACATATATCAGAATTTATGCTATATGTGGGCCACCGTGTATCTATAGAACTAGCTACTGTGAAGGCTGAGGCAGGAGGATCACTTGAGCCTAGGATTGTAAGACCAGCCTGGGCAACATAGCAAGAGGTCACTTCAAAACAAACAAACAAACAAACATCACACTTTGCTCCCTAATGTGTACAATTACTATGAGTCAGTTAAAACTAATTTTTTTTTTTTTTTGAGTGTGTGGTACTAGGGATTGAACCTGGGGCATTCTACCTCGGAGCTATACCCCAAGCCCTATTTTTTATTCTTTTATTTTTGAAACAGGGTCTCACTCAGTTGTGGAGGACCTCACTAAGTACTGAGGCTAGCCGTGAACCTGCGATCCTCCTTTTTCAGCTGGGATTATAGGCATGCGCCACCACACCTGGCTTAGTTAAAACTATTTTTAAATAAAAAAGATGGAACGTTATAAATCCATACTACAGTATACTTCATATATCCCTCTCTCATTCTGTTATTATTGTACATTTTTGTTCTTTATGTTTAAAACGATTAGCCTCTAAGGAGATTTAGGTAATAAGAAAAAAGCTTTATTTATAATCTTATAACTACCATTTCTTCATATAGATGCATATTTCCATGTGTTATCATTTTTCTTCTACTTGAAGAATTTTCTTTAAAATTTCTTGTTTGGGATGGTCTGCTGCTACTTAATCTTTTATCTTTTTGTGTTTGAAAAAAAAAACACTTTATTTCCCTTTGGTTTTTGAAAGATGTTTTCATTAAGTATATACTTCAAGGTTGACAGTTTTGAGTCCTTCAAATGTTTTTCCTTGTCTTTGGGATTGATACCCTTTTCTTTGTTCCCTTGTACATATGTTTTTGTACTCTGATTTTAAGATTCCTTTCTTTATCACGAGTCCAAGTATTATGATCATGAGGTACATGGTATAGTTTTGTTTTTTCATAGTCTTTGCTTAGAGTTTATTGCGCTCCTAGAGCTGTGACTTTGGGGTGTTCATCAAATTCCAGCCTTGCATTTGGGTGTTGCTCACACTAAGATGCTAGTGTTTCCTCTAGTTTCTTAGCCCAGAGGAGAGTTAGAGTGACTGTCCTCACCTGCGCCCTGGAGGTCAGTTGGTATTGCTGGGCTTTCTCCTTTTATGGCTCGTGTTCTCCGGCTTCTTTGCTTGCCTAGTAAGTTTACAGTTGACATTCACAAAGTGAATTTCGTCTTTTTAGGGTATTTTTATACTTCTGTAAGTATTTAAGTATTTTTTTAGCTTGTTTTGGCATCTTAACACTTTCATACTTGTATGTCTTGCATTTAAAATTTGTGTGGTGGGACCAGAACAGCATTTAGTGCAAGGAAAAGTTGTCCCCACTCTAGTGAGCACAGCTCTACCTAAGGTCCAGTAAGCCATGAGCTTTGCCACCCTGACTGATGGGAACACCAGCTGTCCCCAGCCTCCTGCCTGTTCTCTAAGCATTCTGGGAGGTTTTTTTCCTACGTAAACTTGCTGCAGGTGCTCAGCTGAGACTTGAGGGGGTCCTCTGAGGCTCTCCAGAGTTCTCTCACCAATGCCCTGCTCTGTGAGTCCCAGGGTCTCCTTGATGTGCAGCTCCAGCTCCTAAACTCAGAGAGAGCAGCTGGCTCTCCTGGGTTCCCTGTGCCTGCTCCCCAGCCTGGAAGCTCTCCCACGGGATTAAGCTAGCGCCATTGTGGGACTCGACTTGTTTATTTCCTGTCTCTGAAGGATCACTGATTTTAGTTTCCTGACATTCCAAATCTGGAGAATCGTTTCATTCAGTGTGTGTGTGTGTGTGTGTGTGTGTGTGTGTGTGTGTTTCTTTAATCCAATTGGGAGGTAAATCTGGTTCCTGGCACTCCATCTTAGCTAGAAGTTGACATTTATTAGGCCACTTGACATCCCCCTATTGGTCGCAGGGGACTCTGATTACTTATTTATTTTCCCTCTGTGTTCTCTGGGTGCTTCTGCTATGTCTTTAAGTTCACTAATCTTTTCTTCAGTATCTAATCTGTTGATCTACCCAGTGAATGTTTTACTTCATCTACTGTATTTTTATGTGTAGAAATTTCATCTTTTATAATTTTAATATTTTTCCTCCTTATGTTCATGTTGTATAAGTCCTTTTTTTTTCACTTTTTTGGTACTAGGATGTAAACTCAGTGGCATTCTACTTCTGAGCTACACCCCAGTCTTATTTTTAAAATTATTATTATTATTATTTATTTATTTATTGTGGTACTGGGTATGGAACCCAGCGGCATTCGACCTCAGAGCTACACCTCCAGCCCTATTTTATTCTTTTATTTCGAAACAGAGCTCACTGAGTTACAAATTACCTCATTAAGTTGCTGAGGCTGGCTGTGAACTTACTATCCTCCTGTCTCAGCATCCCAAGAACTGGGATTACAAGCGTGTGCCACCACACCGGCTTAAAGTTTTTATTTTGAAACAGAGTCTCACTAATTTGCTGAGGGCCTTGCTAAGTTGCTGAGACTGGCCTGGAACGTGCAATCCTGTTTCAGCTTCCCAAGTACTGAGATTATGGGCTTGTGCCACCATGCCTGGCTGTATTTTGAGTACTTTTATTATAACCATTTTAAGATTTTTCTCATTAATCCCATCAGCTCTGTCTGTTGGCTGACTTTCTTCTGATTATGTGTCGCTTTTCTTCTTTCTTCACATATCTACTTATTTTCATTGGATTGTGGAACTCGCGAATTTCAGGTGGTTGGGTACAATATTTTGTTATATTTCTCATCCAGCATCACTGTTTTACTCATTAACACCAAAATATTAAGTGATAACATCTTTTTTAAATAAATTAAAATACAGTGGAAGGCAAGGCCTAACCTCCTTTGCATCATTTGCATCAAAAAAATGAATGAAGCTCAACAGATTTTCTCACCATAAAGTCCATTCAAGGCATTTCTGATGATGGTAATCATGCCAAAGAAAGACGGTAACATTACTAGAAAATGAATGGATAGGAAGCCTTAGTGGAGAGAAAACTTTCTGGATTGGATTACTCCTTTTAGAATTAAAAAAGCTTCAACTAAGATGACAGAAAAGAAATAACTGCATCCCCCATGGCATGAACTATTGATCAGAGATTTATAGTTTCCTGTCTCCTGTCAAGAATTAGATGCTGAACTACCAGAGCCATTCATCTGACTGTGGAGGAGCTTAGAGATATCACAGCAAGAGCCCCAGTGTGGGAAATGTCAGCCAGAGTAAAATTATCCACTTGCTTCTCTTTTGATGAAATTTATATCTCCTATAGTTCCAAAATTCACACTTGCCATGGGTGTTTGGGGTACTGGTCTATGCCTTTATCATCCTGTGTGAGGGATTTTGAGGACCCTAATTCCAGCAGTTGTTTTTATGACAGTTTTAGAGAGTTCTCCAACTCCTGGCTCTTCAGGGAATGCTCCAGGAATTTATCTGGTGATGAGTAGTGTTTTGAATAAATTGGAGAAGGTGAGGAAAATAACTAATTTGAAATACTTTCAGTTGGGTTATTGCCATTATTATCAATAGTGTCAATAATAAAAATGTAAGTATAGAATTGATTATTTTATTTTAACCTGAATATGATACATTTGGAATGTCTCTACAAACCACAAGGAAAGCTTAGCTTCTACTTCCTGGAATGGTTTGGAAATGGAAGACATGGTTGGGCGTGGTGGCACATGTCTATATCCCACTACTTGGGAGGTGGAAACAGGAGGATTGCAGGTTTGAAGCCAGCCTCAGCAATTTAGTGAAACCCTCAGCAACTTAGCAAGAACCTGTTTAAAAATAAAAAATGAATAGGGGCTGAGGGTATAGCTGAATGTCCTTGAGTTCAATACCCAGTTCCACCAAAAAAAAAAAAAAAAGAAAGAAAAAGGAAGACATGAATTATTGACACTATTTAAAGAAAATTTCATACATTCTAAAATATCAACCAATGGATACATTTAAAATATGGTTAGTTAATAGTGAACAGTGTCAATCAATTCCTTGTAAATCAGATACACAGCAGTTGTTTTAATGTCCTCCCTCCCTCCCTCCCTTCCTCCCTTCCTTCTTCCTTCCGTCCGTCAGTCCGTCCTCTCTTTGTGTGGTACTGGGAATTGAACCCAGAGCCATTCTACCTCTGAGCTACACCCCTTGTCCCTTTTTTCTTTTGAGAAAGGGTCTTGCTAGGTTGCTGAGAGTCTCACTACTTGCTGAGGCTGTCCTTGAACCTGTGATCCTCCTCTCTTGGCTTCCCAAGTGCTGGGATTACAGGCATGTGCCACCATGCCTGGCAATGTGTGATATCTTTCTATATTTTATGTAGAACTTATGTGTCCAGGGTATTTTCTCTATTACTCTTGCCAATTTCATAAAGATTTTCACCAGGGACCTGGTTTTCAGCACATTTTATGATTAAAAATATAATCAATTTAGTTATTTTAGCATGTGCTTTTCAGAAATGCATTAAGAGAATACAGAGAATCACCTCTAGTGCACATGTGTGAAGCTTTAATTTTTTTTAGAATAAGCAATAAAATATAAATAGATCAGGAGACTGGCAATGAGGGGAAAGAACATAGAATTAGACATCAAGTTTTTAATTCTATTTCTCAAAAGTTAATTTTATCATCTTGGACTAATTTCTTAACCTCTTTGAATTTCATTTTTTTAATATTTAAAACTCACCTTTTTTGAGTAAAAATGTTTTCTTTACTTTTTTTTACTGGTGCATTGTGATCATACATCTTTGTTAGGTACACACTGGTAGAGGCATACATGCACACTTATCTCATTTAACCCTTTGAGCTTCATTTTTCTTATCGATGAAGTGTGGTGATTTGTTTGGACAGTTCTTAAATTTTCTTCCAACTCTCCAAGTCTAGCATTCTCTGTTTCATTAGAAACCCTAGTTAGAGCTCCCCAACTCAAAGCTGTTTATACAGAAGTTGGGAGGCTGCCATCGTATCCTTGGCCAACGAAATAAAAGGAGCACAGATGGCGAGTGCATGAGGGGTCCTATAGAATGGAAACCCGCAAGGGGTGAGTCTGAGTATGGAGAAAGTGTGTTGAGAAAGAAGGAACATCAAGGGGGGCGGGTGTGCATCCATTCACGTGGCCAGCGCGGCTGCCAGGGCTTAATGGTCGCACTAATATTTCACCTCACACTTTACGCTGAACGGTTTGAAGCTGAGCCGCAGCGGGCTCCATGAGGATGCAGGCCAGTCCCACTCAGGAAAAGCCTCGTCAAGCTGGACCACAGAGCTCCGTAAGCCCCTGTGAGGAGACTCCACGAAAGGCCCAGACAGAGACTGCCGCGACCATCCCTTTGACCTTGTATGTGATTCTGGACTGGTGTGATTAAACTTATGGAGCTGAAAACAATAGGAAAGCAATACAAGATACAAGAGAGTGGAGTTCTCCCAGTTCAGCAGTGATGACTGAGCAATAACTGGGTAAGGACCAGGGGTGTGGAAGTGGCTGTACACCAGCAGATACATCACTGCCTCAGAGAGGCCGACTGGAGCTAGAAAACCAAAGCAATGCCTTGGTGAGGCCAGAATAGGCGACTCATCTCTTTAGAAGACGTTTAAAGTCCTATATAGCAGTGCCAGCTGACGCCAGCCCCTCCAACCACATAATAAAAATAGACACTGTAATTTCGTACTAAACCATAGAGAGAACATATAATAGACTTTTGAATGAAAAGAAAAACTTTTAAAAAGTACTCATTCAGATTACATGTAGGGGTATAATTTCGGAAGCACAAAATATATAAATTACCAAGACTCATACATCACTGAATGAATAAAGGACAGAATTCTGTTAAAGAGAAGAGAAAGCTCCTCTTTGCTCACATTCTGTTTTATAGATTCTTTCCTGAGCATCCCCTAATTGGATTAAAAATATAGCCCCTGAGCAATGACTAGGTGTCACTGAACTAGTTCTCTGCTCATAACTTTGATTTATTTTGGAGGATAATGTGATAAAAGTCACTTGTGGGATTGACTGAGCTTTACCAAAATCAATATATACGTCAAGCTTATAAATAGCACGTTAGTTTAAACACAGCCAGAGTGTAAAACATTCACACCTGGTGATTTACTTTGCCTGCAAAGCAGACAGTTTGCCCTGTCGCTGGTTTGCGTGACTATCGACTGACCAGGCACAAGACCATTTCTATCTGTGACTGTGCCCTTGGCTAAATAACCCTTTCTGGAAAGGTCTTTCAGTCTTTCTGAACCCATGGCCTTGTTTGAAATTTCCAACTCTTTTTAATTTTTTTTTTTTTACCTTTCTTGAATTTATTTGAAATCGCAAAGCATTTTTTAAATTTTTTTTATTATTATTCATGCGTTGTAAGCATATATCTTTGTTAGGTACAAATTAATAATGACATATGTGCCCACATTTCTCATCTGACCCCTTCCCTAGATTCCCACCCCGCTCCCTCACCCTCCCTCCCTCTCAAGTTCGGTTTAGTGAGTAACCTTGATGTACATTAGGGTGTCCACCCCGTTTCCTGTCCATCCCCTTCGGTTAAATCAACTTCTTTGCTTATCGAGGGTCTCTCCTTTTCCACCTGGAGACCATCTTATGCCCCATCTTCTCCCTAGCATCCGCATATTAGGGAGAGCATATGCTTCTTTACTCTTTGTGACTGACTAATCTCACTTAACATAATGTTTTCCAGTTGCCTCCATTTCCCTGCAAAGAACATGATTTTGTTCTTCTTTATGGCTTGAGTAAAATTCCATTGTGTACATATCCCATAGTTTTGTAATCCATTCATCTGTCGATGGACATCTTGGCTGCTTCCATAGTTTGGCAATTGTGAATTGTGTAGCTATAAACATAGATAAATATGCGTCGGTCTGGTAGTTTGGTTTCCATTCTTTTGGGTAGATACCCAGAAGTGGTATTGCTGGATCATATGGTAGATTCATTCCCATTCGTCTGAGGAGCCTCCATATTGTTTTCCAAAGTGGTTGCTCTAGTTTGCAATCCCACCAACAATGTATTAGGGTTCCCACATCTCCACACCCTCGACAGCAGTTGTTGTTGTTTGTGTTTTTTATGATTGTCATTCTGATTGGAGTTAGGTGAAATCTCAAGGTAGTTTTAATTTGCATCTCTCTGATTGCTAATGATATGGAACATTTCCTCATACATTTGTTGGTCATTTGTATTTCTTCTTTTGTGAAGTGTCTATTTAGATCCTTTGCCCATTTTTTGATTGGGTTATTGGCCAACCTAACCAAAAGAAAGAGAGAATCAACCCAAATTACCAAAATAAGAGATGAAAAAGGCGATATCCCTTTCTGCCAGTGGAGAGACTCCAGCAGACCTGTTTGCCATTTGACAAATAGCTTCGTGGACACACTCCAAGAGGGGTGAGGCAGGCCAGGAAAACAGAAAGCTGGGATGGAAGATGAGAATGCAGGGTTCCAGAATGATAGAGCAGGACAGAGCTGTCGGAAGCAGGGCGGGAGAGGGGCCCTCCTCCTGGCTCTTGCTTTTTATCACTCTGAAACTGTAGCTGCTTTGAATTGTCTTTGCCTTGCAAGCTGTCCAAGCTGAGCTTGCTTATAATTATGTTAGAACGCAAAGGCCACAGAGAAGCCAGAACATTAAAAAAAAAAAGTAACGTGTGCTCTTACTGTGTGTGAATAGCCTCCTGAGGAAGCCGAGAGGGCAGACCACTAGGTGACTGACTGGCCAGGACCACGCCCACTTTTGCCCCAGAGAGCTGTGGCTGCTTCTGCCCAGCGCTACTGCAAACGCCCTGGCACTTGGGGGTGGGGGAGGGGTGATTTCTCTAGATGTCCACACTGTGCTGCCCCAGCATTGCCGAACTCAGTCCTCCTCTTTAAGAGAGGGCAGGACAGACTCTTTGATTTGAGCATGCTCTTCCTAAAATTCTCAGAATATGTTCAGTTTGAGAGCAGTGTGAAACTGATTGTGTGCATTTCATGTGAAACGTAACTCCATGCTACGCCGATCAGGGACAGGCCGAGACCCTGGTTAGGCTAATCACTTGGCAGCCTTCCAGCTGAGAATCACTGTCACACCCCTCCTGACTTAGAAGCCGGTTGCTGGCCATCTGCTGCTCCTTGGGTATTCCCCTTGATGGGGCGGGGAAGATGTCTCATCTCGCCCTCCTCCAAATGACTTATTGAAGTATTCCTTCCAATTACATCAGTTAGAAAAGATGTTGGCTACAAATAATAACACAAATAACAAAAGCTAGACTAGACTTCAAAAATAGACATTTATTTTCCTCACATTCCTGGAAGCCCAGAGATAGGCAGCATCTGGTGTCATTTCTGAGACTTAACGCTCTCTGGGCTGATCAGTGTCATTTCATGATTTTCTTTCATGGTTGCAAATAGTTGCTGAAGTGCCAGGCACCTTGTTCTTATTCCAAGAAGGGAGAGGGAGGAAGAGAAAGGGGAAGCACCTATGTTAGGAAAACAAAATATTTCACTGGAATCCGGGGAGGATGTTTACTTGTATGACTGGCCAGAACTGGGTCAGATGCTGACTTCTAGCCTTGGAGAAGCAAGGCTTGGGAATAGGATTGGGTCAGAGAGGAGCTCTGATAATACATGTTTATTTGCCGCATTAACATTTCTGGTGACATTGACACTAGAACCTGACCCTGTCTCGCTCACAGCACGCTCACAGATTAGTTAAAGTGCAGCAGTCGTCACCTGGGCTTTCTCGGTGCCAGACATTCACACGCGTTAACTCGCTCAACCCTAGCAACTCCGTGCAGTGTGTGAGGTTGCTGAGCCATGCCACAGACTGGGCGATGGAGACCCTGAGGCTCAAGAGTTTGCCAGAGGTTGTACAGCTAGGAGGTCACAGAGCGTGCATTCAAACCTGGGCTAACTGGCTTCAGTGTTTCTCTAAAACACTACGCAGTACCTCTTCGCTGACATGAAGGGGATGCATTATTATAAGCAGATACCCAGTTACCCGTGGGGGTTTTTGAAATTAAGATGATTGTTGGGAGACCATTCAGACAGGATTGAACAGTCTCAATTCACAGTGTGGCTTCCCTGTCACTCATCACTCATTCAGCAGATGTTTCTGAGCTCCTCGTATTTGCCAGATGCTGGGTAAATAAAATAGACATGTTCCATCTATATTCTAGCAGCGAGAAGAGACCCTCCAGAATGAAGCAAGCAAATGAACCAGTGAAGTGCACATCGGTGGTGAAGAAGTGCAGGGCTGGGACGGTGGGTCACTGGAGAAACCCACACCTCATATCTGGGAGCCAGGAAAGGGTCCTTGCAGAGGGAGCAGCAGAGATAGCAGTGGGAGAATGTTCTAGGCAGGAAAGAACAGAGAGAGCTAGTTTCCTAAGGAAAGAAAACCACAGCTTTTTAGAGAACCAGAAAAGATTGGCATGCCTAATGCTGACACCAGGGGGCGGTGAGACAGGCAGGGACAGAGCACGCTGATCTTGAAGGCACGGAGAAGAACTTGCATGACTCCCAGGAGCACCAGGAAGCGTGTCCCCATCCGCTGTCAGTGGCTCACTCGCTGGCTAATGCCCTATAGCATTACTGGCTTTGGCTCCTTTGTCGGGCTAATTGAGAACAGGAGGATACTGTAAGTATGAGAGTAAACAGTTACATGGGAACCTCTTCAGAAAATGAGAGGTCTTAAGACTCAGAGAGTATTTCTTAATAAGAAATATGTATTTAAAAATGCTTGGGGGCTATACTCTACAAATGAGCTTATTGTTAGAGTGTAAGCTGTGCATAAACAAACATACCTTTTCCTTTTTTAATTTTTATTATTTTGCAGTATAGGGATTGAACCCAGTGCCTCACACATGCTAGGAAAGCATTCTACCACTGAGCTACATCCCTAGCCCTCTGTATTTTTTGAGACAGGGTCTTGCTAAGTTGCCCAGGCTGGCCTCAAACTTCCAATCTGCCTATTGTGGCTCTGACTCACCGTAGGCATGCGTCGCCACTCTCAGCACAGCACAAATACAACTTTTTTTTTTTTTTTTTTTTTTGCGGTACTGGGGATTGAACTCAGGGGCTCTCTACCTCTGAGCTATACCCCCAGCCCTATTTTTTATTCTTTATTTTGAAACCGGGTCTCGCTAAGTTGCAGAGTGCCTCACTAGGTAGCTGAGGCTGGCCGCGAACCCGGATCCTCCGATCTCAGCCTCCCGAATGCTGGGATTACAAGCGTGCGCCACCACGCCCGGCTCCAAATACAACTTTTTGAAAGGCCTGCTGTGTTTATGGTGCTCCGTGGGAGGCCTGCTTCCAGGTAGAATGTAGGCTAGTTTGTGACGGACCATCATTTCCACTGTAATAGCTAGAGAGAAAAATGATAAATGAAAAAAAATCATTTATTTTTAAAATACCTGTATTGGAGAGTTGTAGATACTGAGATGTGGAAGAGAGTCAAGTTCCAGGAAAGAAGGAGCTCTTCCTAAGTGGGTAGCGCCCCCTGGTCACTCCTCTCCCTGGGCAGGAGTGTCCCCTGCGTCTGTGTCCTTCGTCCTTCTGAGCTCAAGGTCCCAGACTAGGCAGCAGGATTGACTGGGGAAAAGAGAAGCCATTGGAGCTGCTGGCGGCTGCCTGCCCCAGCACGGCAGATTGGTGTTTGTAGGAGTCCACAATGCAGAGCTGGGCTCCCTTCCCAGCACTTCTCTATGTTGGGATTTTTGCCAAGAATCCAGTGGCCTGAGAGGTTGGGTACTGAGCTGTAAACCAAAGAGACTGCTATAGTCCTGTGGTGTTTGCTCCTAAACCCTCCAGCAGGACAGACCTGGGGTACCCACAGGACCCATCTCCCCCTGGATGCATTTGAAACCAGAGGTGCATTAAAATGAATAAAAGTGAAATCCTGCCCAGACCCAGGCTCCCAGAGAGAGGAAAAGGCTTGACTTTTCTCAGGGAAACCTTTATTTACTCCACTTTTCCAGGATTCTTTTGAAGACAATGTTTATTGTACAATAAAAAAATTATACATGAAGAGAAAGGAAAGTATGACCCACGGACAATTGACTGTTTTTTATCACTACTCGCAGACAGGTGCAACACAGATGGTGGCATTAAGGGACAAAACCTTCAAATAAGAGTGATAATTGTGCCAAATAAATTAGGGGGAAAGATGGGCAAAACCAGGCAAAAATATCAGTGACGTCAAAAGAGAAATGGAATCTCTAAGACAGAACTAATTGGATATTCCTGATAGGAAAAAATTGAAAGAAATTATTGGCTGGACTGAACAGCAGACTAGACAAGTAGAAGAAAGAAAAAAACAAACAAACAAACAAAAAACAGTAAACTTGAAACAAAGCAATAGAAATTCATTAGCTGAAGCCCAGAGAATCATGAAGAACAGTTGAGATATCAGATTTCTAGGAGTTTTTTTGTTTGTTTTTGTGGTGCTGAGGGTTGAATCCAGATGCATTCTACCTCTGAGCTACATCCCCAGCCCTGTTTATTTTTTATTTTGAAACAGGGTCTTGCAAAGTTGCCAAAGGTGACCCTGAACCTACAATCCTCCTGTCGTAGCCTCCCAATAACTGGGATTACAGGTGTACACCACCATGCCAGGCTTGGGAGATCAAATTTCTAGTAGTAGTGTTATTAGAGTTCCAGCAAGAGAGGATGGAGAGAAGGGGACAGAAGAAAGATTGGAAGAGAAAAAGATGAGAATGTCTGTCAAATGATGAATGCCATTAACCCACAGATTCAATCTCGGTAGACCTCAGACAGAATGAGTAATCAAAACTACAGTCTAGGCACGTCATACACTAATTTTCAGCACGAAAAGTAAAGAGAAAGTCTACTGAGAGCAGCCAGGAGGAGAAACCTTAGGTGAATGAAGAAGGCGACTTACCTGAGGGAGAGGAAGGGGAAGAGGGACTCACCTCAGTAGACATGGTGTGCGTACACACGCTTACCAAAGCCAGTCGCTGTGCTGAGCGCAGGAAGGAAGGGAGGGAGGAGTGGGGTGGGAACTGGGGAGGCTCCACGAGTGCTGTGTGCACGTGTCTCCATCACGCTGAACTGCAGCAAGATGTGTGACTACAATGCACCAATAAAATTTTTTAAAAATGATACAAAGAGACATTATGTTTAGAAGAACACCATTCAGAATTGTAACTTCTCATCAGAATCAATAAAGTCCACAAAACAATGAAATGACTTCTTTAAAAATGGACTTGAACAACAACACACATCACCAAATATTTTTCAAAAATGAAAATAAATTAAAGACATACACCGAAAGCAAGCTGAAGGGATTTGTTGCAAGCAGATCTACAGTACAAGCAATGCTGAGGAATGAGACACTAAGCACTGAAGGGAGTCCTCAATGCTGAACTGACCCGCTATGGGTGCACAGGCATGCAGGAAAGAGGGAAAGCACCAGAATGCATAAAGTAAATGACCGTTTAATTTTTGAAATATTACTGAATATTTTAAAGCAACAGCAACATAAGTATTGGGGATCTGAGCATGAACAACATATAGTAATACATGGGGCAGAGGGTGAAGTATACTTTTTAGGTACATTGGAGAACTTATAAAATGTTAATGCAGTATAGGTAGTTATAAACTATAGATCTCTGGTAACCATTAAACTGGAATACAAATTATAAGGTAGGTGTGGTGTTGTATGCCTGTAATTCTAGTACTTGGGAGACTGAGACAGGAGGATAGTCGATTTAAGGCCAGCCTTAGCAACTTAGTGAGGCCCTGTTTCAAAACAAGAAAATATGAAAGGACTGGGGATGTAGCTCAGAGGTAGAATGATCCTGTGTTCAAACCGCAGAGTGTACGTGTACATGTACGTGTGTGTGTGTGTGTATGATAGAATAATATAACATAATACAAGTTTGTGTGTATAATACAAGTTATAGCTAAAAAGACAATGGAAAAACATATAGAGTACTAAAATCTTTCCTGTTTGTTCTTAATAGCCACTTTGAATGTATAGCAATTTTACCGTATACTCAAAGTCCAGTGGCATTTTCCCAGCAAAGTCGCGGTACGACACAATCGCACTCAGTTTCTCATGTAACATTTTCCTGGTATTGTTTTGGAATGAAAAATAAAAACAGCTGATGAAGCCGATCCCGATTTTCTCCTAATATGGTGAAGAGTGAGGCTGTGGATTAAGTAAGGCCCATCAAACGCCTGGATGGCCTGGAGGACCAGAGTTACGTAATGTGTCAGCGTGGAAGGTCAGGACCCGTTCTCCACCCTGCGGTCAAGGGGAAATATTTGGATCCCTCACTAGAAAAGTGGAAGTTCTTCCAAGTGTGTTTGTCCCAAAAATGCTGTCTGACTTCTATGCCACAAAAAATAAAAAGGAAAAAGAAGTAGAAGTGTATCATTACAATTCAGGGATTCTTGGGCGACTTGTCTCAGATATCAGCGGGTCATTCACCTGCCCATGATCAATATTGCCACATCTTTTGCAAAAGAACAAAGTCTTATTCTGTCGTATGCATGTCATGTTATGTCATATGTAACGTGAATCCTACTGTTTTGGAAAGTTAGAATGCACCCATAAAAAATTCTCTTAAAAAGGAAAAAATCTTATCAGTCTTAGAAAAATAAAGGGAGCAATAACTTTCCTATTATCTTGTTGATTTCAGATGTATTTCATCCACTAGAATGAGTCTGTCTTGTTTAATTATAAAGAATTCACCAAATTATTCAAACATAGCTGCCTAAAACTCTTTTTATCACACAACATATAAAAAAACGGATGTTTCACATTTTTCTGAAATACTTTGACTTAAAAAGTATAAATTAGGCTGGGCATGGTGGTGTGCACTTGTAATCCCAGTACTTGGGAGGCTGAGACAGGAAGATTGCAGGTTCAAGTCCAGCCTCAGCTACTTAGTAAGGTCCTCCTCAATTTAGTGAGACCCTATTTCAAAATAAAGAATAAAATAAATAGGGCTGGGGGTGCAACTTGGAGGTAAAATGCCCCTGAGTTCAATCCCCAGTGCCAAATATATATGCAATATCAGTTAATGTCAAAACTAGAACTACTTACCTTGAAAGAATCAATGATTAAATTCCAAAATTTTCTACCAAAGGTTTAGAAATCTAGAAGGATTCCCAGAGGTATAGAGAATATGAGTAAATGGATTTTTTTGTTAATGGGAACACTATTTCCCCTCTCTTTTTGTACTGTCGTTCAGTACCAGCGTGCTTTACATATGCATAAGCCAG
Source organism: Graphiurus murinus (assembly GCA_004027655.1). NCBI lineage: Eukaryota > Metazoa > Chordata > Mammalia > Rodentia > Gliridae > Graphiurus > Graphiurus murinus. Next base: position 144,373 of record PVLC010000734.1, read on the forward strand.
GGCTAAGTTTGATAACACCTAGTCCTGCCGTGCGCAGCACAGTGCGGTGGTCCTCAGGGAGCCAGGTGCCCAGAGTCGGCAGGACGGTGCCCTGGCTCTGGCTATCTCTTTCCACCGAGGGGTTCTTGCTTTGGGTGAAACAACCCAGACCACACGTTGGTTCCACCCGAACCCAAGAAGAAGAAAGTAAGCTCTGAGGAGAGTCTTTGCAAGAAGTTGCAAACCCTTGCCAACTCTGAAAACTAAGTAAGATAAAACAAATCTTACAAAAACAAGAACAGAAGATTTTACTGCATAAAGTAACTCAGTCTTCATGGTTGGGGAACAAAGTGTTCCAGTTAATCTGACATTCTGCTACTAGGAAATGTATTGGATGTCAATCACATATCATGAAGATAAATATTTTACTTTTATGTAATTCATCATAATCTCTCAGGATTTCAACATGTTGACATCTATCTATCTGACTGTGACTCTTGCTTTTATTTTGTTTATTTATTTTATTTTTTTTTTTGCAGCACTGGGGATCTAACCCAGAGGCATTCTACCTCCGAGTTACACCCCCAGCCCTATTCTTTATTCTTTTAAAAAATTTCACTAAGCAGAGGGCCTCACTAAGTAGCTGAGGCTGGCCTTGAACCTGCTATCCTCCTTTTTCAGCCTCCCAAGTGCTGGGATTACAAGCATGCGCCATCACCCCTGGCTTGACTCTTGCTTTAAGAAACAGACGTTGAAGAATTTTTTTTTTTTTTAATGTTTTGAAAGCTTATGATTCCTAATTCACTTAGTAGTGGCAGTGATCCCAGGAAGCCACCTGTGCTGACGGGAGCTGCCTTGTTTGGCGCTGGCATGGCTGGGGAGTGAGTGACCCCAGCTGCTTGGCCCTCCCCTAGGGGGCGGTCTCCCTGGCTGACCCAGGGTCTCTGCTCTGGCCTGGGCTCTTCTCCTTAATGTTCTAGATTAGTTCCCTCACTGTCTCATAATGTCAGCAGGTACTTTTTAATGTGTTTGTTTTTAGTTTTTTGGTTTTTTTAAATTGTGAGACATAGCTCTAAGGTGTAATTTTCCATTCACATGCTGTGTAAATGCACCTCGGTTTTTCAGCGTGTAGTTCATTGGCATTGAATACTTCATGATGCTCTGCACCTCTCCCCACCGTCATCTCCAGAGCTCTTTTCACCTTGCACACCTGAGACTCGGTGCCCATTAAATGCTCACTCCTCATTCCCCTCTGCCGACTCCCGACAAGCACCACCTACTTTCTGCCTCTTTGAATTTAACTGCTGTGGGAACCTTACGTGAATGGAATCATAATCTATGTGTCCCTTTGTGCCGACCTTATTTCACTGAATCCTCAAGTCCCATCCATGTGGAAGCTTGTGTCAAATGTCCTTCCTTTTTAAGGCTGAATAATATTCCACTGTGTTTGTACGTCATATTTGCTAAGTTATTAGTCCACTAACGGGCACTTAGGTGGTTCTGCATTTTGACTTTTGTGAATAATGCTGCCATGGAAACGAGAGTATCTCTTTTGAGTATCTCTTTGAGTCCCTCTTTCAAGTCTTTTCCGTGTATCCCCAGAAGTAGACTAGCTGATCATATGGTAATTCTATTTTTTTTTTTTTTTCATTTTTTGAGGAACCACCACACTGATTTCCAGAGACCGCACCATTTTACACTCCCACCAGCAGTTCACAGGGTTCCAGTTTCTTCACATCCCCTCCAGCACCTCTTAGCATCTATTTTTTGTCTTTTTAATAATGACTACCCTAATGGATGTGAGCAGGTAACTTTCCCTGGCCATCACTGAGGTACTTTACAGAAACAAGCCTTTACTATGCATGTTTTTGTTTGTTTATTTTGTGGTACTAGAGACTGAACCCAAGGGTGTTCTACCTCTGTTCTACACCCTCAGATCTACTTTATATTTTCTTTTGAAACAAGGTCTCACTAAGTTGCTAAAGGCCTGGCTAAGTCACTGAGGCTGGATTCAAACCTGCGATCCTCCTGTTTCAGCCTCCCAAGAATTGGGATTACAGGCCCCATGCCACCACACCTGACTACTATACACTTTTTTTTTTTTTTTTTTTTTTGCGGTACTGAGGATTGAACCCAGGGGCATTATACTTCTGAGCTACATCCCCAGCCCTAATTTTTATTCTTTATTTTAAAACAAGGTCTCACTAAGTTGTGGAGGGCCTCGCTAAGTAGCTGAGGCTGGCAGTGAATCCAGATCCTCCAGTCTTAGCCTCCCAAGTACTGAGATTACAAGCGTGCACCACCATGCCCGGTTAACTATGCACATTTTGATGGATCCAAATGCCTTCCCTTTTTATGAGTATGTGAAAATGATAAAATATACTTGACGTTAATTCGTGTAAGGCCCCAAAAGTGCTACCGCTGAATGGAGATGGTTCTGTCAAATCCCTCTCTGCCACACTAACTCCGTTTGCCCATCGATTGGAACTTAGACTGTGTCACTTTGTGACCCAAAGACACGATGTTCGCTCGCAGGTGCTCTTCCTTCCCCAGGAAGTCCATTCCTCGCTGCCGAAGGGTCCACAGGATGCTATCCAACGAGTCCCTGCACGCCCCCGCCTTCAGCCGCTCCAACTCCCAAGCCTCCGTAGACAGCAGCGCCGCCATGGAGGACTTCTGGCGGGAAATAGAGAGCATTAAAGAGAACCACACAGCCGACCAGGAGGAGCCGCCACCCGCCCAGCTCAAGCCTGTGGACGGTAAGTGTGGACTCTGCCCCGTGCCGGCTTTCTTCGTGAGCTCGCCCTCATTGAGTGGACAACAGAAATCATCCCAGAAGTTCATTAACAAATGAACCAAGCTGGAGGAGGTGGTGCATGCCTGTGATCTCATTGGGAGGCTGAGTCAAGAGGATTGCAGTTGGAGGCCGGCCTGAGCAACCTAGTGAGCCCCTTAGCAACCTAGTGAGCCCCTGTTTCAAAATTAAAAAAGGGTTGGGGATGTAGCTCAAAGGTAGAATGCCCCTGGGTTCACTCCCAGTACAAAAAATAATAATAATTCGGCATATCCACTCCCTGTTCCCTCTGGTTTATATATACTGGACTGGCTCAAATTGGCTTTTATCCAAGCTGACTTGACCTGAACGAAATCCACACTGACCCCTTGTCTGCACTCCTTAGGGACGCTCTTGACTGAGTTCATCATCCCCTGACAGACTGAGGATTCTAGTTTCTGTGACTTTTACACTTGTATACTTGACTGTTAACCTTGTTAGAGGATTTGCTCATATAATTCTGGAGAAAAAAAATTGACTTTGAAGGATTTACTGGTATTAGTGGATGAGATTGTCTGGTATTCCACCAAATAAAAGTCATGTTAAGTATTCTGGTTTTGAGTGAAACTAAACAAAAAAGATTGGAGACCAAAACAAGAAAACAAAGACCAAAAAGAGTGTAATTGTCGTTAGTTCTCAAAGAGAGTAAAATTGCTTACCTGGGATTAAAAGCATAGTCCTGCTCTTCCAGACCCTCGCAATCACCAGGTTAAAATGTATCTAGCCAGGCACGGTGGCACACACCTGTAATCCCAGTACTTGGGAGGCTGAGACAGGACTGCAGGTTCAAGGCCAGTCTCAGCAACTTAGGGAGACCCTGTTTCAAAATTAAAAATAAAATAAGGTTTGGAGTCTAGGTCAGAGATAGAATGCCCTAGGCATTCAATCTCCAGTATAACATATATGTATATTAAAATTATATACATAAATTGTTGTATGATTACAATGTACCAATAAAAAAAGAAAAGAAAACACCTCCCGACCCCCAGCCCCTTCGGCTCACAGCCTGGCCCTTGCCTGGTGGAAGCCCCAGCGCTCAGGGACGGTCTCCAGCTGGGTCCAGCAGCTGTTGTCTTCTCTTTTTCTCTGTCTGTTCTCTCTCCCCTGAAAATGAGAAGAAAATACGTTCAGGCTTGCTGGCCTAAACTGCTACAAAATGCGCTTTGAATATTTGTTTACATATATTCCTCCTTGAAATATTTTCATAGATCTTACGTGTACAATTCAATGAGCTTTGACAAATGAATGCTTTTTTTTTTTTTTTTTTTTTTGGTGCTGGGGATTGAACCCAGTGGTATTCTAACTCCAAATGACAGCTCCAACCCATTTATTATTTATTTATTTATTTATTTATTTATTTATTTATTTATTTATTTATTCATTTAATGGTACTGGGGATTGAACCCAGGAGCATTCTACCTCTGAGCTACACCCATAGCCTTATTTTTTTTTTTTTTATTGGTGCATTGTAATCATATATCTTTGTTAGGTACAAGCTGGTAGAGGCATACATGCACACAGCTCTCATTTAACCCTTCCCCAGTTCCTGCCCCATTCCCTTCCCCTCCCTCCTTCTCAGGTTCAGTTTAGTGATTGACTTTGCTGTGTTTGTAAAAGTACATCATGTGCATGAGGGTGTCCCCCAATCATCTTCAGTTAAGTCATCTTCTTTGCTCATCTAAGGTTTCTCCTTCTTTGTCTAGAGTCCCTCTTATGTTCCACTTTCTCTCTAGCTTCTGCATATTAGGGCGAGCATTTAATTTTTTACTTTTTGTGACTGACTGATCCCAGTTAACATAATGTTTTCCAGTTCCATCCATTTCCCTGCAGATGACATGATTTTGTTCCTCTTTAAGGCTGAGTAAAATTCCATTGTGTACATATCCCATAGTTTTGTAATCCATTCGTCTGTTGATAGACATCTTGGCTGTTTCCATAGTTTGGCAATTGTGAATTGTGTGGCTATAAACATAGATACACATGCATCGGTCTGATATTTTGGTTTCCATTCTTTTGCCCCAGCCCTATTTTTAATTTATAATTTTGAAACAGAGTCTCCCTAAGTTGCAGAGGGGCCTCACTAAGTAGCTGAGGCTGGTCTTGAACCCGCAATCCTCCTGTCTCAGCCTCCCAAGTACTAGGATAACTAGCATGTGCCACCATACCTGGCTATGCATGCACTCTTATAAATCCACACTGGCCAAGATAGATTGCATTTCAACTGACCAGGAACAACTCCTCATGCCCTTTCCCCGTCCAGACCAATGCTCTGGGTGACTTGCTGTCCCTGGCCAGAGACCCAGGGTCCCAGTTCATGCTTCACAGGTTACTTCTAGGTTTGGCGGATCTCACTGAGCATAATGCTTTTGAAATTCAGCTAGTGTATTAATAGTTCGTTCCTTTTCATTATTGAGTACTTTGTATTAGTTACTAGGGTGGTGTCAACAAAGCACCCAAATCAGGGTGCTTATAACAACACAGGTTTATTCTCTCGCAGTTGTGGAAGTAGGAGTCAGAAATCAAGGTGTGGGCAGGGTCCACTGCCTCCTCAGGCTGTGCAGAGACGGCGCGGGGCCTTTCTCCTGGCTCTGGTCCTGCCGGCGATCCTCGGCGTTCCTTGGCTCACAGACAGCCCAGGGCGCCATGCTGTCTCCCAGGCCGCAGCACCTGCTCCTGTGTGTACCGTGTCCTTCCTCCTCCTCTTTGTTCTTTTTCTTTCACTGATAGGAACGGAACCCAGGGGCACTGTACCCCTGAGCTGCACGCCCAGCTCTTGCTTTATTTTTTATTTTGAAATGGTCTCCCTAAGTTGCTGAGGCTGGCTTTGAACCTATGATCCCTGTCTTAGCCTCCCAAGTACTAGGATTATAGACACGTCACCACATCTAGCCTTTCTTCTCTTCATAAAGACACCACTGACATTGGGTTAAGGGCTCACTCTACTTTAATATGACCTTATTGCAACTTAGGGTTTTGTTTTAAGTTTGGGTTTAGGTTTGCAATGTTTGTTTGTTTATTTTTTTGTTTGTTTTGCGGTACTGGAATCCAGCTTCAACCCTTGGGTATGCTAGACAAGCACTCTGCCACTGAGCTGTATCCTCAGCCCTCAACTTAGTTTGTGGTGTGTGTGTGTGTGTGTGTGTGTGTGTGTGTGTGTGTGTGTGTGTTCGTTCGGAAGTGGTTCTTTATTTTTGTCTTTATTGAGATATAATTGACATATTAGGATTATTTGCCTTTATGATACACAATACAATGTTTTGATCCAAGTATTTAACTTATATCTTAGTTACATCTGTAAAGACCATTTTCTCTCTTTCTCCCTCCCGCCCTCCCTCCCTCGCCCCCTCTCTCTGCTCTAGGTATATAGAAATACAGTTGATTTTTGTATCCTGAATTTATATCCTATTATCTCCCTAAATTCTTTTTCTAGTAGCTGTGTCCTAGATTTCTTAGGATTTTCTATATAAAGAGATTGTCTGTTAGTGGAGATGTTTTCCTTTTTTCCTACTGATATTTATGCTTGTACCGACTCCAGCACAAGTGGTGAAAGCACATATCCTTGATGTGTTCCCGGTTCAGTATTAATGTGATGATAACTGTACTCTGTATTACTAGTTTTATGGAAGCAACATGAATATTCGTTGAATTTTGTTACATGCTTTCCCCTACATGATTCCTTGAAAAAAAAATCTTTATTTCTTTTTATCAATATTTGCCTTTTCCCTACCATCTTAAGGTAGAAATGTCAAGCATTAGTTTTAAATTTTCACCTTTTTTATTTTATTATTATTTTGGGAAGGGGGTACTCAGGGTGGAATCCAAGGACATTCTACCTCCAAGCCATAACCCCAGCCCTTTAAAAGAAAATACTTGTTTTAAATCAGAATCTTGCTGGATTACTGAAAGTCCCACTTAGTTGCTAAGGCTGGTCTTGAACCTGCGATCCTCCTGTCTCAGCCTCCAAGTTCTGGGATTACAGGTGTGTACCACCATGTCCTCCTGCCTCAGCCTCCAAGTTCTGGTGTTACAAGCATGCGCCGCCATGCCTGGCAACTTTTTTAATATGAGCAGTTTTCTGAAAACATTTTTTCATTCCATCCTGAAAATCTTAACAAGTTGTATGTTCAATATAATTTTGTTTCAATTTTTTTCTCAATTTTCATGTGTATTTCTTAATTTCTAAATACTTGGGAATTGTCTAGGACTCTTGTTATTGGTTTCTTAATTAATTGTGTTGTGGTCAAGTAACATAGTTTGTAATTTCAATCTTTGAAATTTATATAGACCTATTTTATGGTCTTTGCAGAGATTCCCTGTCTGCTCACTCATTACTAGCATCTTCTTCTTTAAGTCCGTGGTCATATATGTGAGAATTGTTTTCAGATCCTGAGAGAGAGAGGCGGGGGGGGGAGGCACACACAAAGAATTGAATGGCCATTGATTTTAGGGTGCCATAGAAGGACTTCCATGTCCATGGCCTTGTAATATAATAGAGGTTGGAGCTTCTGAGAATGACCTCCAAAGTAGATCAGTGTTTCTGGAGAACGGAAGGAAAGAAGATATGGCATGAGTGTGTCCAGAAAGGTAAACAACATTATATCTTGCAGACCATGTTAGAGCAAGTAAAAATCATAGCATTACTTTTATTTGCATCTGAAAGAACTAGTTTAGTTACAATATATAAAATAAGTTGGGAGGGAATCAAGGATGGCTGCAGGAAGTACTGTTGGGAGACTATCCCAGCATGACCAAGGTCATGGCAGAAGAGAGCAAAGATGGTGGACAATTTTGAGATATAACAAGGAAATAATATCAGAAGGTCTTGGTGATGTGCTGGAGTTGATGTGTAAAGAGAGGAAGATGTCAAGAGTGTCTCCTGAACTGCTTGCTTGTTTAATCACTGGGATGGTAGGTACTTCACTTTCCTTTTTCATCACTATGACAAAATAATATCTACCAAGAACAACTTAGAGGAGGAAACATTTATTTGGCTCACAGTGCCAGAGGTTGCGTCCATGGATGGCTGGCTCCAACAGAGAAACATCATAACTGCAAGGTGTGGTGAAGGAAACTGCTCAGGGCAGTGGGAAATAGAGAGATTGAGAGAGGAAGAGGCCAGGGGAATATATAGTCTAAGTCCTAGAGAGATCACCCAGTGTTTTATTCAAAAACTTAATCCATCAAATGGACTTACCAACTGAGAGGTTAGAGCCCCATTCCGTTATTTCACCTCTGGACCTTTCTTTATCACCAACACATGAGCTCTTCTGGGACACCTTCCATATTCAAACCATAACAGTAGGTTCTGTCTTTTGAAATGTGGAACAGTGAAAGAGAAACTAAGGATTGAGAGTGATAAATGAGTTCAGGTTTGAACATGTTGGACGTGGCGTGCTTGATGCAGCCCGGTGGATTTTGAGTGGGTTGTTGATTTGGAGCTGAAGTTCAAGGGAGCCCTTTCTAGGTGGAAGCTATACAATTGGCAGGGGGAATCATGAACATAGGATTGCATTGTACAGAATTTAGCAACAGGATTCATCCTGATATCTGCTGTGGACGTTTCTTATCTAGGAAAACATATTTTACATATGCTGCAGTCTGAATACAAGGATTTAAGCCATCCTTGGCCCTAGTTTATGTTGACATAGCCCACTAATTCCTTTACCCCCCCACCCTTTCCTTCCTCACGGAGGAAGAAAGAAAAAGATCCAATTTTTAAAACTTTTATATTAAACTGTGTATGAATTTTATCTTCAGAAGTGAAAATCTCACCTAAGGCTTAAGTAAAGGAAGATTCTAACTCGTAACTCACTGATTTAAAGTTTTATTGTTTCAGAATACGGATGCTAATCATAGATTCATCATTTGTTTTCTGTTAAAGGGACAGCTTACAAAGCAAACAGACAATAAAAACAAGATGGCAAATAAAATATTTGCCTGGCTAGGAAATTGGCTCCATAAAGCACATTAGAAGGCTTTGTTTGTATACCAATGAGGCAATAGTATAAGCATCCAGGACTCATAGACTGGTGCTTTGAACTGTGTTTACAGATCAGTCTAATCTGTTCTTTAAACAGCCTCATTAAAGTAGCACCTGTTTAGCATAGTCCCCAGAAATGCATGTGTAGTGGATTTGAGGCTATGGAATGTAGCAATCCTGAATTCCTTTTATTTCTGTACATCTAGTTTACAGTAACAATTCTCATGGATGAATCTTAGGCCTTTAAATAGCCTTCTGGAAAATAGGGTGATTGTTCCACATTCAGAATAAGGAGACAAATAGGAAAATGAACATCCATTTAATACCTTATCTTGTCTCAGGTTCTTTGCTATCTTCATAAATTCATTTCTTTTAAAGGAAATCTTCAGAGTCACCCAATACTTTTGTAATTATCATCTCCATTGCAGTATGTTCTTCTAATTTGGTAGTGTCTCTCTTAGGACGGTGACTGTAAACTCTGCCTGTCCTGATGGAGCTCTGGGGTGTGGTTGAATGTTTATGGCATGCCATTCACAGGCTGCTCCTTTATCTAGGTGGGCGGCTGATGCCTCAGTGTCCACGCTGTGGCCAGGTGACCCTTTTGGCAGGAAACTCATTTATCCGGTAGATGCTCTTGTGGAACTTGTCTGACCTGTGTCCAGCTGATTCCTACCAAGATAGGTCTCTGTAGGAAAGCCTTGCCCAGGGAAGAATTTAGGTTTGCATGTGTCGTCAGGTGAGACACAGTGGGTGCAACTTGACATAACTCATGAAATAGTAGGCACAGTGTGTCACTACCAGGTCCCCAAGGAGAGAGGGAAACACCCGACAGCGACAAAGGGAGTGGCGCTGAGACGGAGAGGTGGCCACTGTGGCCCTCTGCACAGTCCATGAGCGTGGGGTCAGTGGGGCTAGTCAAGCAGGTGGCAGTTAGGTGTCCCATAGAAAGGGGGCAACCACGGGAAAGTTGTGCACAGCTGGTGTCTGGATGGACCACACTGAGAAACTAGGCGAAGTGGAAAACTAGAAACTGTCCAGGGAGACTGAGAGCTGCTTCTGGTATGAGAAAGTTCACGCTGTATTCAAAACGAGTGCCAAGGCAGCATGGAAGTACAGGAACGCCCCACGCCACTTGCCGGGGGAGCACCGGGGCTGGAGATAGTGCCACATTGACCAAAATCAGTTAGCTAGTAAGTGATGACACTGGGATTTGAACTTGCTTTCAAATGCTTTAAAACTCCTTTGTGTTCCACTTAACTGATTTTCATCTCAATATTCATATTTTACCATTTTTTGAAGTTGGTTGTTCAGATATGCCTTATATTTAACCCTTACTTTTCCAGGTCTGCCAGTCAGTCTTGCTCTACCAGACAATATTTTTTACTTACTTTTAAGAATACACTGCAGACTTTTCATTCATTCTTACAGCCCTTCCCCATAGTTATTTCCATTGCTTGTTGAAGTTTCTCGCCTGATGTGCACAGACCTATAGTTACACATACTGCCTGTCATACAGAGAATGACCTAACCTTCTCTTCCTCGTGTTATGCCACAGAAGGAGAGCTGGAGGCAGAGTGGTTACAAGATGTGGGTTTATCAACTCTGATCTCAGGCGGCGAAGAAGAAGATGGCAAAGCCCTTCTCTCTACACTGACCCGAACCCAAGCAGCTGCGGTGAAAAAGAGATACAACACCTATACTCAGACCATGAGGAAAAAGAACAAGCAGTCCGTCAGGGACGTCCGAGACATCTTCGGAGTCAGCGAATCTCCTGTAAGTGAAGAGCGTGGTCAAAGTGCGTTCGCTCAGATTTGATGGTGGTGAGTGGTCGGGAGAGAAAAAATGTATCAGCAAAAGCTGGTTTCATCTAACTTTCAGAGAAAACAAAAGGAGACAGCGTGTGCCAGAGTTCATGAGTTTAAACTTAAGCAGTCATTCCTTATCTCATAGCTACGTTCTCCACCCCCAGCAAATATATTCCCTTCTGTGTGGAAGTTAGAGAATAACTCCTTTGGTAATGGAGCAAGTCTCTGTAGGTGAGATACACAGAGTCTTACTTAAATCTAAGCACTGAGTGGAAATTCTATGGCCGGGCAAAGGAGTCCCTGGGAAGTGACCTGAGTTTTGTGAGCACGTCCAAGTGAGTTGTTTGAAATGGTAATGGGGAATGGATAGGCTTGTGTTCAGAAGAATAAACATGGTTAAAAAGTGAAAGATACCAGCATTATGGGTGGGCAAGAGGATGATTTAAAACATCCTGAGTATCGCACGTCTTATGAGAGACGGCTGAAATTCCAGCTTGCCCTTAGCAGTTCCATGGCCACGGTTTTGCTTCTGAGACTGGCATTTTCTCCGATTCCTACTTCATCTCCCATATCTAATTCCATTTTACTGCAGGCTCTGCCTTCGAGTTTTAGTCATTCATTGCACCATTGCAATATTTCCATCACTGATGCCACAAATGCCTATCTAATGCGTTCTCCATGCAAGGGCCCATGTTAGGTTCTATGCGGATAGGATTCATGGAACTTTAGGGGTAATCAGTCATAGGCAAAAGGAAATTGGATATTCTGTTGCAGTTACAGATCTGTTGCCCAGGAAAAGTTAATCACTCTGATTTAGGTTTCTCATGTCTCATTATATACCAATAATGACATAAATGAATACTTCAAGGATATTGGGTGGAATTCAGAAAGGAGGTCAGTCTCCAATTTGAGTTATGTGGGAATGTCTGTAGCTCTCTTCTCTTAGATATATTAATCATAAAGGGTGGTTGGCAGGGAAGCTCACAGATGCCTAGTGAACCTTTGAATCTGTGATAACCATGTCCTAGGATAACATGCCTTTTGAAACTTTCGACAATGATGGCATAATCCATTTCTGACCTGTCCAATATGACAGTCCCCGGTCACGTGTAGCAACTATCAGTTGGAATGTGCCTAGTGTGGATAAGAAATGGAATTTTAAATTTTGTTCACTCTTAATTGATTTAAATCTTAGTCACAGGTGGCTTGTAGCTTGTTATTATTATTATTATTTTTTTTTTTTGAGATGCTGGAGATCAAACCCAGATCCTTGAGCATGCTAGGTACATGCTCTTCCACTGAGTCACACCCCTGAAGCTTATTGTTGAATAGCACAGTTTTCATATCTTATGCTGTTACGATGGACCTTGGGGTTCGTACATCTTAAATTCTGTGCTGTTTGAACTTTTAACTGACTTGAAACCCATGTCTTTCTGGATGGTAGAATTTTCTGCAGCTGTAATTGAGTAAAGATGACTCCCACAATCTGAGGCCGGGACATTAGCTACAGGAGTCCTGACCCAGATGCCTGTCAGAGAAAAGGTTTGTCCTGATGGTGTCAATTCTCTGGGTCATTTTACAGTTACCTCTAGGACCATCTTGTGAGGGTATAAACTTTACCTGTATACTTCTTTTCCACACCTATTTCCAGATACTACAGACCAGAGTTTCCACTCTACTCTAGCAATCTGCAAAATAGAAAAAAGTCTAATAGACTTCACCTGAATCCTTCATTTACTCAAGAAATGCATACCTACCCCTTCCATGTGTGCTAAGACTTTGGGCTCAACTAACATAAAAATAAAGAACCATCTCTGTACCCCTCCCCCCTCTTTCACTTTGACACTCTCAAAAGGGAAAGATAAAGTGGGCTCTTACTCATTGTGTCCTTGTGTGTAAAAAGAAATGAAGTCTTTTATTTCTCTGAGATACGCATGTGCAATCTACTGTTACATGTCAACTCTACAAAGGGCAGAAAGGGCCTGGTTAGTCCTCTGTGGAGGGCTGAGGAGATGGCTCTGGGCTCTTCCTTCTGTCTTCCTTCCTTTCTCTCCTTCTGGTCTCATTGCTGAAGTCCCAGTTCCAGAGTGAATTGAGAGTGGTGGCTAAGACCAGAGATTGAGTGAAGGCGAAAGAAAGATTATATGTTCCAAGGAGTAGAGAGGTTTGTGCTATCCTAGGAAATATGTTCCAAGGAGTAGAGAGGTTTGTGCTATCCTAGGAAATATGTTCCAAGGAGTAGAGAGGTTTGTGCTATCCTAGGAAATATGTTCCAAGGAGTAGAGAGGTTTGTGCTATCCTAGGAAACGGAGAAATCAGGGAAATTAGAGTCAGTAAAAATCTGCCATTCAGTATACTGTTTCTAAAAGTTCAGATTGTTCTTTGTTGGAAATGTAAAAAGTCATATAACCTAACTTCAGGAAAAAAAAAATGTTGTATATTTCCAAAATATAAGGTCTAATGAATATCTTCACAGATGTGTTTAAAAAAAAAGCTAGTAGCTAGCATATGTTTCTGCAAGTAACTTGGATGTTTCCAAGGATTGCAACATAATTTTTTCAGTTTCCTATCTGAAATGGACAGCATAAACACCAATTCCTCCTTCCTTCCTTCCTCTTGTTCTTTGTGTCTGATCTGATCTGTTTCTCTTTATTCCTCTTCCTCTCCTACTGGTGCCCACCTCCTCCTCCTCCTCCTCCTCCTCCTCTTCCTCCTCTTTCTTTTTTTCTCTCTCTCTTATTCTTTCCTACTATTTATATCTTTCTTTGGCATCATTTATTTACATTAACTGAATCGTTACCTAAATTTTCCCACTTTATTTTCTTAGTGAAGACCTAACATAGTAAGATTTACAAGATCTTGTATTAATTTCAGACACATGTATTGGACCCAGCATATTTCTCTGCTAAGGATGTAAATTCAATGATTTGAAAAAATAGTTGCATAGATTATGCTACTTCTTTTCTTAATTTATCTTTTACATAGAGTCCTATGCCCAAAACCATTTTCCTTTAGATTTTCAAAGATACTTTTATTATCTTCCCTCATACACAATCACAGTGGGAAAGTGCAATGTCAACATCCATCTCAGTCCTTTATTTAACAGATGTGTAAGATATTTATTTTTATTGTTGGGACCTTGAAATTTCACCGGTTTATCTTTTAAAAATTAATCCCAGCCAGTACTAAAATGAACCCTTTCAATCTGAGAGTTAATTAATTCCTTAGGTTCCATATATTTTTGTCTAACATGCAAAACACATATTTATTCATTTCACTTTCTCAGTAATCTCCTTCCAGAACCCCTATTAGATGATTGTTGCATTGACTGTATTGACCTCTATGTCTCTCAATTGTTCTCTTGTATTTTCCAGGTTTGTGTGTTCATGCGTGTTCTACATTCTTGAATGTCTCTTTAGTTTCATTTATTCTATCAATAATTTAGCCAGGATTGCTTATCACTTTCATTAGTTTTAAAAAATGTAATAGTCATATTCCCAGTTCACTGAAGGGAGGAAAGCATCTGCCTGGCCTGTTTGTTCAGAAAAAAACATTGTTCTCTTACTTCAGTCATTGTCTTCTGAGATTTGGGTGCCTCCCTGGTCTTATTTCCTTCTGGGATGAGATTTTTCTTGATAAGCATTTAGGATCTGCTCATTTTTTTCTTGTGCCTTTTTTTCAGGGTGAGGTTTTCTTCTGCCCTTATCAAACCATTCTTGCCTGCTTTTTGTCTTTCAAGAACTTCCAACAGTGTCTGTTCTACTAATGGAAATGTCAAGTGGTTTCTAGGTCCACTCCTTTAAAAGTATGTCTCTGTTGACACTGGGATGATTTGTGGGGAAAGGAGGAAGTGGGATGTGCACTTTTCTGTCTTGATCCTAGTTTCTTGTGCTGATTTCTCAATAGTAATTGCTCCATTCAAAAGCTAAAAGTTTTTTTTTTTTCTTATTATAAAAGTAATGCGTAATCTTTACTGGAAACAGAAAGTGTGGCCAGACAATGTAAAAATAACAATGTCTTTGGATCCAGATAAATTTTATGATTTCATTAAATATTCAATAAATTTAATTTTTAATGAAGTTATACTAAAAGGAAATAGAATATTTAACCCTTGTTTCAGTAGAGCCATTGTACAATAAATCAGAATGCTACATAAATCTTATGATTCATAACACATGGTCCCCATTCCTACTCATCATGGGTGGAATTCTCATACCTAAATACATTTCCCAATATTCAGAAGATGTGATTAAGTATAACTTTCAGTAAAACATTCAACTGGCAAAAATAGTCAATCTCATTTATCTCCAGTTTCATTATTGATTAACATCTAGCTAAAGGCAGGACTGATTTATATTTCACTGCATAAAATCATGCAGTACTCATCAAAGATGATTATATCACTTATGTACGCATTTGACTTCATGTGATAGAAAACCCAAGAAATCATGAGTTATACAAATAGGAGTTTATTTCTTTCTTAAAAAGTTGAAGGTAAATGGTTCTTTGTTAAACATGAACCCAGCTTCTTTCTACCTTTCTATTTTGTCTTTCACATGAAATCTTCATCATTTTGCTTACAGGTTGTGTGGTATACTCCAGCCACCGTGCACATGCTCTCAACAGTTCCTGGAAGTTGTATCTGTGGACTCCATCCTTTTGACTTTACTTTCCTGGAAATACTACTCAATAGAGTTCTAGTTACCTCTCATTATTCAGAACTTCGTAATACACAGGAGAGTGTGTAAGATAGCATTTATTTTAATTTAGTTAGCCTCATAACTTCCTGTGGGGAAAAGTCAGGATACCATTAAGGAAGACAGCAGACCGGATTTGGGGTACACAGTTAACAGGACCTTCTCCAGGGATAATGTATATTGTGTCACTGGCATTTAGTGAGCCCTCCGTATTAGTGACAAATAGCTAAATGCAGTGACCAGTGCCTTGGCAATCAAAGCGAATGCTGTCTGCACGAGTCAGTATGAATGCACACACATCCTGCATAACTCATGATTAATTGCATGATTGAATTTTGGAGTCTATTCCTGAATGAAAATGCACTTTCATTTTTCTCAATAGCCAGAGGATTTTTGTTGTGTCCCAATTTCTTTTTTGGATGCAGCACTGGCTGGAGAATGGCTATCAGCAGTCCCTTGCAGAAATGGCCAACTGGTAAGATAACTGCAGGGACTTGAAGTAGCTCTTTGTCAGCCTGAATTGAGTGCAAGAGGAGAGAAAAAGTAATTATTTCAAGGCAGTCAGGAATACTGGGGAGAAAATGCCTACTTACCTTGAGACAATGAAGAAAAAGGAAACTCTACCTCAGGAATGGACCATTAAGTGGTTAAATCAACAAATAACTGCATGTTCTACCTCTACCTTCAATAACCAAAAAATAACAGCCGTGGCTGCCTGTCTGCCACAAGTCAGAACTTTGGGGAAGCTGTGAGCTCTGTGTTTGTGTTGTCGACTGAGCCCATGGTGGAAAATCTTACGCTGCCTTCCACGTCTCTTTTTTTTTTTTTTTTTTTTTGCAGTACTGGGGATTGAACTCAGGGACATTCTACCTCCAAGCTACACCCCCACCCCTATTTTTTATTCTTTATTTTGAAATAGGGTCTCACTAAGTTGCGGAGTGCCTCACTAGGTAGCTGAGGCTGGCCTGGAACCTGGATCCTCCGGTCTCAGCCTCCCAAATGCTGGGATTACAAGTGTGTGCCACCATGCCCGGCTCCATGTCCCTTTCAATATTGATTTATTCTTCATCAAAAGACATATCTTGTAATTTTAGTTATTTCTTTTCTCCCTCTCTCTCTCTCTCTCTCTCTCTCTCTCTCTCTCTCTCTCTCTCTCTCTCTCTCGGTACTGGGGATTGAACCTAGGGGCATTCTACCTCCAAGTTACACTCCAAACCCTATTTTTTATTTGAAACAGAGTCTCACTAAGTAGCTGAAGCTGGCCACAAACCTGCAATCCTCCTGCCTCAACCTCCCAAGTACTGGAATTACATCCAGCTCATTTTAGTTCTTTTCTTTTTTTTTTTAAGAACGGCAGAAAATTGTCAATATACATATAATTTTGTTTCCTTTATCTTAAACACATAAACATGAATATCACGTGGGAAGCAGTGCTCGGGACGGTGTGACCTGCCCTGCGTGTGCCCTTCATCTGCTGCCCTCCCCCCCACACCTCCACAGTCATGCCGACCCTTTGGGCTGGAGCTGGGGTGTGAGTGAAATGATTCCTGTTGAGCTCCATCTCAGAGAGCGAACAATTAAGTGCCAGAAGGACCCAGAAGCACCGAGGGCAGACACCCTGAAACAGGAATGCAGCAAGGCCCCGGCGTCCCTGCCCCTTCCCAGTCTCACTGCCAGCACGCCCTGGTGCCTCCCATCTTTAGCTATGCCTCTCGTTCAGGTCCTTGAAGATCTGTCACCTTCTCAAGGTTAAACAAGGGCCAAGCATGGTGGTAAGCACACACAGTTTTACTCCAGCCTCCCCCTCAACTGCTGGCCAGTTTCTAGAATGAGGAAATAAGGAGAGATGTTCCTACTCACGATGGAGTTGCTGGGGTCATCCCCAATAAACCCACCTAAAGTTAAAAATATTGGTAAATAAAATATGCATCAAAGGGCTGGTGGTGTAGCTCAGAGATAGAGTGCTTGCTTGGCCTGGGCCCTGGGATCTGTCCCCAACACTGGGGGAAAAAATGAATTAAATACACCTAACCCAGCAAACATCCCAGTTAAGCAGAGTCTGCAGAGTCTCCGTCATCCCTCCCAGTGATCCCGTGGCTAGCTGGAAGCAGCAGCTAGATGCTGTCTGATCCTCTCTGGACGCCGGCTAGAGGCGAGCCGCTGTTCTTTCTCACAGGCAGATCGTGAAGGCTAACGTGATAAAATGATTATGGAGAATAATAAAAATATCAATTTGCACAATCACATTTATTGCAAAATGTTACACGTTAGCAGACTGTACCTGCAGGCCTTTGAGCATATCTGGCAGGAAATGTCTCTCGATACCTAATGTTCATATCCCAAAAGCATAAATCCTAAATCGGTGAGTACCAAGTGCCTGGCCCTAAATCTGCTTCCTCCAGAAGAGAGCGGATCGGAGCCCACTTGCTCTGCTGTGGAGAAGACTGATGCCTCTCTAAATCTTACTCTTCGGTTTATATCCTACTTTCATTTTTATGTTTGTGGAAACCTTTTAGCTTATCTTTATTGTTGAGACCTGAAATATCATCCGGATATGAAATCTTTTATTTATTTTTATCATAGTCAGCACTTGGCTTTTTTATTTTGAATATAGTTCCTTCCCATTCAATTCAGAACATTCCCTTCCTTTCATTTCTTCAGTTATTTCTTCCTGTTTTTATGTTCTTCCTTCCCTTGCTTGAATTAAACTCACATTTTTCTTAAATTGTATCTTATATTTATGTACATGTTTTTTTCTGTTTGTTCTGTTGCATGCAGCCTTGATGTCCCCTTCTGTTCTTCCTTCTGTATAGTTCATGGAGATCCGGAGCCCCTGATGTTGAGGTCTGTTTAGGTCCTACACCTAAACATCTGCCCTGGGGATCTTCCCAAGGAAGGTAGTACAGAGTTCTCCACGATTCTGACATAGCTAGTCCTGCCCTGCTGTCCATGGCAGGTGGCCTGTCCAGCCCCTCTGGAAGGAAGGCCACAGTCCTCTGTGTTTTTCACTCTGAGCTTGTTTCTTTGTTGCTTGCTTGTGATTTCTTACGCACCTGCCCTTTCCTTGCCTGCAGTGTTGTCTTAGGTTGTTCTAGGCTAACAGTGTCCCTATAATTATCAAATAAATCATTTAATTTTTATTTTCCAGGATTACTTAACAGTTGTTGATCTGTTATTAGAACACTTTGTTGGTTTCAGTGCCATTTGGATCTATTCTTGTCAAAACACACACCTTCCTAATCTTGAATGGTTGGGTCAGGGGAGAGTGGGTGATGTGTGCTCGGTCTTCGGTCCTGAACAAAACTTTCTTGGGCTCCCTCTTAGGCATTATTTTCACTTAAGAAATAGATGTTTTTCTGTTAGTATAATATGCATTTGGGAGGGAGTTAGAAACATAGAGAAACCAGACAAAAATAGCAGTTTCTTAAGGTAATATTATATGTCAGTTTATGATGTCAGTAATACCTAGTATGTTTAATTTGCAAAGGTTGCTTCAGTCATGGAATATAATATTTGCATGTTATTTTTGAAATGCCTTTATTGCGAATGCTCTAAGTCTTAGAGCCTGTGCCACAAGGCCTATGGTGTGGCCCATCACGGTTAGAAACCTAGTCTCCAAATACACTTCCTGCAGAATAAAATCAGAGCTTTTCCAATTTGCGGTGAATGGAAATGAAATATTTGATTCAGTTCTTTGTATTGGTGAAGCAATAAACCTGTTTCTAATCGCATAATTGAAGCAAATCTGACTATTCTTGGTATAGATTTCTAAGCCACTACACAATGCTGTCATAAAGTCTGGTTTAAAATTGCATGATTTCATGAGTAAGTTGCATCGTTAGACAATTAGAGGTTTGCTTTTCTTATAGAACACGAAGCTCAAGGTAGGGAGGCCAAGACTAGCATGGCCACATAGATAGGCTCTACCAACTCTTCCTCAATCTGTTCTGCTCCCCTTGGCATACAGACTAATATCTACTATGCATAGGATGTCTGAGATTCTTTGGCACGGTGTCCATGCTCCTAGAAGAACTGATCAGCTAATTCCAATCAACAAGAAGTATAAACCTTCCTGGATGCTCCGCCAAGTAGAATTCCACTCTTATCTAACTGGATGTGTGTAAACAAAAGATCACACTTAGCCTTTTTAATTAGACACACAACATCATGAAGCAAAATTATGATATTCATAAGTTCAAGAAGAAAAGAAAAGGAGATTTGGGTAGGCAGCTAGCAGTGTCTGTCTCTATGACCAGTTCTATTATAGAGTATGGCCTTTATGAGGATCGATATGAGTATGGACAAATTGGTAAGTGCTGTTATCAATGCATAGGTACTCATTAACTCTGTATCCCCACACAGGGGTGTGTGTGTGTGTGTGTGTGTGTGTGTGTGTGTAAACAAAGTAGCATAATGCATAATAGAATACACAGGCACATTTGGAAAGACATATGCCTGGATAAATATGACTGTCATTTTTTTTCATTAGCCAGATGATACCTGTGATGACCATACTGCTCAGTTGGATGGCACCAAGGAAGAGAAAGAGCTACCGGAAGTTACCAAAGCAAGTGGTCCTATGGTATGTTATAGGAGGGGAACTGGAGGTAGGAATGAAAGAAGAAGCCATTTCTTCAAGACAGTCATGCAAAACTTGCAAAAATTGTAATGTCGTTAAGATAGCTAGATAACCACAGCTTGCAACATACCTGTCCACCTTTAAAAATGTGTAGGAGCCAGCTGTGGTGGCGCACGCTTGTAATCCCAGCATTTGGGAGGCTGAGACCGGAGGATCGGGGTTCAAGGCCAGCCTCAGCTACCTAGTGAGGCACTCTGCAACTTAGTGAGACCCTGTTTCAAACTAAAGAATAAAAAATAGGGCTGGGGGTATAGCTCGGAGGTAGAATGCCCCTGAGTTCAATCCCCAGTACCACAAAATAAATTAAATAAATAATAAATAAATATTAAAAATAAAAATGTGTAAGAATCAATGTTCAGCAGGAATTGAGCCCACATTTAATAGATAAATAACTACATAGTCTCTAAAAATAAGAAGGAACTCAGTGGCATTGAGCATTTCTTTTTTGACAGATTGAGTGTCCTTATATTTTTTCTCCTTGGTACCACTGAGTCACAAGTCTCCCTCCCTACAGGAGCCCGTGTCCTTCAGTGTTCTATCATTTCCCCTGTGCAGGGTGAATGCCAGCCACCCCACTGTGCACAGCACTCCACCTGAGGCGTCCAGCTTCGCCCCCCCCCCCCAAGGAGGGCCAGGTAGCCCAGCAGAGGCCAGCCTCAGCGCCTGCAGGAAAGGCTCTGCTTTCTTCTTAGCTGACCACAGCTTTTCTCACATCTGGTTCTGTTTTCAACCTTCCCACACTATCCTTTCTCTCCTCTCATAGAGTTTGTGTTTTTCCATCTTGATAGCCCCTCTCCTAACTTCCTCCCAGATAGAAAAACGCAAGACTGCAATCTCAGGTTCTTTCTCCCCTGCGAGAGGGTGTTGAGGAGAGACTTCCACTTGACGGCAGCACAGAGATTGGACCTAGGCATGGCTGCACCAGCTCCAGGCTTTCCCCTTCATAATGTGGAGAGATAAGACTATGCAGTCATGTCCAGAAGTTCCCTCATTTGCTTTCATTCTTGGTGCTGGGATTTTGTTTTGTTTGTCTTTTGATTGAACCCAAGGGCATTCCACCTCCAAGTTATACTCCCCAGACCTTTTTATTTTGAAACAGGATCTCGCTAAGTTGCTGGCCTCCAACCTGCAATCCTCCTGTTTTAGTTTCCCAAGTACTGGGATTACAAGCATGTATCACCACGCCCAGCTCCTTGGTGCTGTTTTGGGTTTTTTTGTTTGTTTTTTTTTTTTTTTTTGCGGTACTGGGGATTGAACTCAGGGGCATTCTACCTCCGAGCTACACCCCCAGCCCCATTTTTTATTCTTTATTTTGAAGCCGAGTCTCACTAAGTTGCGGAGTGCCTCACTAGGTAGCTGAGGTTGGCCGAGAACCCGGATCCTCTGGTCTCAGCCTCCTGAATGCTGGGATTACAAGCGTGCGCCACCACGCCCGGCTTGCTGTTTTGAGGAATAAATAAGTAAATTATTTGGGAATCCACATATTCCTATCAGTCTGACCACCGACGTGTATGACTGTTGCTGGGGTTTTTCTTTCCTACTTTTTAGTTATGTTTTGTTGATTCTACTTGGTTTGAGGAGAGAGAAGCTTGATGAACTGGTTAATCCATTTTCTCTCTGATTATAATACTTCTTATTTACAAAAATACTATAAAAAATCCTGCTAATATCCCCAATCCTGGGTTCCCTTGAATTAACCACACAAACCATCTACTTTTGAAAACAAATTAGCTCTTCTCTCTCTCTTTCTTTCTCTCTCTCAAGCACATACCCTAAGTCTTACAGTGTCAAAATTTTGCTAGGTCTTTCCTTGCCTTGTAGAATGGGCAAAAGATTTGAACAGACACGTCCCCAAAGAAGACATATAGGTGGCAAGTAAGCTCATGAAAATATACTCAGTATCATTAATGATGATAGAAATGCAAAAAAAGCCACAGTGAGCTCTCTCTAGATACCCTGAAGAAGGCCGAAAAGAAAAGACTGATCGTGCAGAGGAGTGCCAGGAATGCAAGCAACTGGATCATGCATTGTCAATGTGAGATGACTTAGCAGCTCCTTAAAATGTTAAGGGTAGCCGGGCGTGGTGGCGCACGCTTGTAATCCCAGCATTTGGGAGGCTGAGACCAGAGGATCCAGGTTCATGGCCAGCCTCAGCTACCTAGTGAGGCCTCCACAACTTAGGGAGACCCTGTTTCAAAATAAAGAATAAAAAATAGGGCTGGGGTTATAGCTCGGAGGTAGAATGCCCCTGAATTCAATCCCCAGTACCGCAAAAAAAAAAAAAAAAAAAAAATATTAAGAGTATGCATACTATAAGATCTAGCCATTCTGCTAGCAGGCAATATATATCCATACAAAGACTATGTACACATGTTTATATCAGCTTTACATTTAATATCCCCAAACTGAAAACAACACAGATGTCCATCTACAGATAAAACGGATAAACAAATAATAATATTCCCACACAGTGGAATATTACTCAACAATAAAAAGCAGTGAACTATTGATATACACAACGCAGTGGATCTCAGAATAATTATGCCACATGAAAGAAGGCAGACCAAAAAATATCCAGTTTATATTAAATTATAGAAAAGGAGAACTAAACTAGAGTGACGGAAATAAGACCCGTGCTTGCCAGGGGTCGGCGAGGCGGGAGGAAAGGAGAGACACCAGAGGCAGGACAGTGCTCTGCAGGGCGCTGCCTTTGTTCATTAGCTCGACTCTGGTGGTGGTTTCAGAGGTCTACATTTTTTGTCAAAATTTATCAAACTTATGCTTTATGCACTTTAAATAATGCAGTTTATATATGCCATTAATTATGTCAGTTTAAATACTGCAGTTGAAATATACACCAAATGTTTGTTTATATATTGACTAAATCTAAATAAACCTGGTGAAAAGTAGACCATATAAAAGGTTACTTATGATTTCATCAACTGTCAATGTATTTATTTTGTAACTACTTACAATAAATTCATAGTCTATCATTGTAATAAATGAGGTTGACCCCTGATTCTAAGTCACAAATGCCACTAAATCTGGACATTTATAAGAGATTTACAACCCAGTCTGCCATCATCAGAAACCAAGTCTACAAATCACTTTTTATAGATAAAAGATGTTTTCCTTATGTTCAGTCAAGATAAATGGAATATTCCGTGGAGATGTTAGCTTATTGAAAAGGCAAAGTAATCAATCTAGTTTATTTCCAGTGTCTTAAGTGAAAATCAAAATGCTACAATTGCTATTGATTCATAATTCACTGCACAATACAATCACACCATCTGTTAAAAATCATCAGTTGCATCTGTGTTTGCTTCCTATAAAAGAAAATCTAAGGAACCTTGATTTAAACAAGTAGGAGTTTGTTTTAATCACAAAATAAGAAAGTGATGATGGATAAGCCAAAGCTGGCACAACTGCAGACGGCTCTGTGGTAGCTTCAGTGTGGACAGGAACTTTTCCCTTTTTACAGTGCATGCAGCTTCAATCCTTGTACTTCTGTGGTGGCTAGGAAACTAGATATCGTGGTGATGTTCTTGTTGGAAACATGTGCCCACTGTCCAGTTAGCACAAAACTTCAGCCCTCTGGAAAACATGCATGGTAGAAATTTTTTTATTTTTATTTATAGACTTTGATACTCATACTAGGACATTATGGTATTATGTTGTTGTTTTTAATTTAGTTACCTGAACCTTGTCCTTTATAAATATGTTTCTCTACTCTTTTTTGTTTACCCTCTCTGCAACCCTCTGAATTTCATGAATTTTGAACTTATTTCTGGAGTTCTGAATTTTCAGAAGGATCTGTCCTTAATTTCCTTCATCCTCAGCACTCGATGAATCCTTTTCATCTAAGAACTGTTTTCATTCTTCTGTTTCTAGACATTTTCTTCCATTATGTCTTCAGTTGTTTTTTCTCCTCATTTTATGTCACATCCTTCTAGAACACATATTAGATAGTTGTTGCTTCACCTGAATCAAATTTCACTATTTCCTAAATTTTCTCTACTGTTAGTGTTTTCCCTGTGTTCTAGATAGTAATTTTTTTTCTTGATGATGATGGCCTTATTATTTAGCTTATCTTACTCTCTTATTCAATTTTAACAGACATATTTTTATTTCCCAAGAACAACTTTTCCTCCCTAATTTGTCCTTTGTTATAGTAGTATTTTCTGATTCTAAGCAGCAATAACCCCTTAAATCTTGTTGAAGAAGAGAATTAAGTTCTTTTTTATTATTTAAAGCTTTTTTTAGTTGAGAAATTTACAAATAATAAATGCATACATTTGGGTTTATAATTCAGTTATTTTAACAATCATGTTAAAAATAACATGTATCCATAGTCAACAAAATATAGAATGTTTCTACAATCCCAGAAATTTTTCTCAGGACCTTGTCAGTCAACAGTCCTCCTTTCCCTTAGAGGCAAACCCTGCTGTGACTTCTAACACCTAAGTTAGTTTCACCTTCCATATAGGTGGAATTATAATTGTGAGATACACCTTCCTGTCTGGCTTCTTTTGTTCATTATCATCATTTTAAGTTTCACTCATTGTATTTTATTTTGGGGGTGCTGGAGATTGAACTGGGAGGGGGGTACTCTACAACTAAACTATGTCCCCATCCCTTTTAATTTACTGTACTTGTGAGATGGGTCTCATTTGGTTGTCCAGGCTGGCTTTGAACTTGCAAATCCTCCTGTCTCAGCCTCCCAGTACTGAAATTACAAGGGCATACCCAGCTAAGATTCACTCATGAATTGCATGTAGTTCTATTATTAAACTAATAATATTTAACCATATAAATATACCACTATTGTTAGACCTGTCCACTTGATGATGGAAATCTGGAGTGTCTCCAGTTGAGTGCTGTTAGGAATAATCCTGCATGAACATTCATACAGCATGAAGGATGCGTATCCTTGATTCCCCTGATCAAGGTGCCTCGTAATTCAGGTTGTTGGCAAACACAACCACACACAGCCTCATCACCTGTGGCTCTTAAACTCAGCAAGTAATAATTTCAGAGGTAAATCCCAAACAACAGAATTCGTCTTTTAAAGAAACTACAGGCAGAATTAACAAAAAATATGTTTGTTTGTTTGTTTTGTACATATCCTGTGTAGAGGATGTGGAGGATGTTGTCAGCTAAAGCTTGGTCTTTGTGGGTGAGCTTGCACGGAAAAATAACAGACTACCCTGTAAATGTTTGCTCGTTTTTAGTATCAACTAAGATATAAATATTTAATGTTTTCCAGGGATATTTCCAAGGTAAATATTCCATGTGGAGAACATGTTAGCTTTTGCAATGTGTAGCAGTGAATGATGCAGATAGGAGAGTGTCTGCCCTGAGTGTGAGCCCATGGGTCAGGGCGCTGCACCCTCCTGCTGGGCGGCGTGAGCGTCCCCAGGGTCATGACGCTGGGTCCCAGGAGATTCTCTCCTGTCCAGCTCCCCAGCCTTCTGTGGGTCCACCCACAGAAACAATTGTGGTGGGAAGGTGTTCCACAAGGCAGGGGTTCCAGGGCACCGACAGGGGGACCTACGGCTCTCGGATCTCTAAAGTGTTCTGTAGAGCTGGACTTTGTTTTTTATTGATTCATGTGAGAAATTGTTGTTTGTATCTTCTGCAGTTAAGTAGATTTAATTTTCCAAAAGGCACAATTGTTAGTTGTGTGTTTGTTAGTAAGACTTGCTTAGCTCTCTTTTGGGGGAAGGGTACTGAGGATTTAATCCAGGGACATTTTCCCTCCAATCTACACTCCCAGCCCTTTTTATTTTTTGTTTGAAACAGGGTCTTGCTAAATTGCCTAGAATCTTACTAAGTTGCTAAGGCTGGCCTTGAACATGTGATCCTCCTGTCTCAGCCTCCCAGGTAGTGGGATCACAGGAGTGCACCACCACACCTGGCAGGATGTGCTTGACTTTAAAGTTTGTAGAGGAGTGGGAGGGTTGCTCCATACTCTCCCCAAGTGCACAGTGAGGGAGATGAAGAACTCTTGGCTTCTTCCTTCCAGGCAAAGCTGGCTTCCGACTCGGTTCTCCCCCCTGTGTCTTTCGTCGTCATCTCTGGAGTCCCGTCCACCTTAGACACTGGGCTTCGGCCAGGAACCCGCCCACCTCCAAGGACCCGGTCCATTTCACTTAGAGTGCAGTCTTTACATTTTCCTAGGATTATATTTAAGGACTATCTCTGCATATTTAAGGGAGAATAGGACTACCTGGCTTCTATTTTTGCAGACATTTCTTTTTTTTTTTTTTTTTTTTTTTTTTTGCTGTTCTGGGGATTGAACTTGGGGGCATTCTACCTCCGAGCTACACCCCCAGCCCTATTTTTTTATTCTTTATTTTGAAACCGAGTCTCACTAAGTTGCGGAGTGCCTCACTAGGTAGCTGAGGCTGGCCGCGAACCCGGATCCTCCGGTCTCAGCCTCCCGAATGCTGGGATTACAAGTGTGCGCCACCACGCCCGGCTTGCAGACATTTCTTAATCATAATCCTGTTCTTTGTTCATTCTTTGTTGTTTTCCTCTTCTGTCCCTAGGAATTGCATTTTTGCCATTTTTAGGTAGATATTGCACCAAACCAATCCCATTTGCTTTACATTTAGAAATTTCTGTTGGTTGTCTGCTATGGAATTCTGTGCTGGTTTCCAGTGCTGTTAATCATCTGTTCTTTCAGAAATACATATAAGTCAGTAATGGTGGCAAATACTTGTAATCCAGTACTTGGGAGGCTGAGGCAGGAGGATCGCAGAGTCCAGGCCAGCACATGAATCCTTAGTAAGACCCTGTTTCAAAATAAAATAGGGCTGGGGTGTAACTCAGAGGTAGAATGCTCCTGGGTTCAATCCCCAGCAGGTGCGCCTGTAAGCGTGCACACACACACACACACACACACACACATACACACACATACACATACACACACACATATACATACACACACATACACATACACACACGTATGTGCATGTATTTGTATATGTACATATACATATATGTTGCCACTTGTAACTTGGGTTAGGAGGGGTGGTAGATGATTGTTAGTTTGTCATCTCCATTGAAATTTCTTGTGTGTGTTACTAGGTTTTGATTCTTTAAAGAAAGGTTTTTTTACTCATTTTATAAAGTCATCTGTGCCATATAGAAAAATTGAGAAAATAACAAGTGAATTGAAGAATGACAGTGTTTAATATGTGTCTATTGGCGCATTGCAGCTCTACGTCATACTGAGATTCAGAGTGATAGAAAGTACACACACAAGCGCTTGGTGTGTTTCCCTCCAGATCCTTCCACCCTCCCCCATACATATCATTCAGATTGGTATTGATGATGTCATCTATGAACATAGCATTATTTGAACTATTTTCTTTATCAAGTCAATTATATATTTTCATAAGCATCAAATATATTTAATATGCAAAAAGTTTCCTTTGGTAAAAAAAAATATTTGTGTCTTTATTTCAGTAGAATCATTGCACACTATAGGAAAAAACTTTTAGTTCCAGCTGCCTGGAAATCAAGTCTGTTGACTTAACACCTGGCTCTTGGAAACTAAACTGAATAATAATAATTTTTTAATAACTTGGTATCATTGCTACTGAATTCTGTTCACTACTAAAAAATAGTCTTAAGACAGATGTGGTGGCACTTGCCTATAGTCCCAGTACTTGTGAGGCTGAGATAGGAGGATCACAGGTTTGAGGCCAGTCTCAGGAACTTAGTGAGGCCCTCTGCAACTTAATGAGACCCTGTTTCAAAATAAAAGAGCTGGGGGTGTAACTCAGAGGTAGAATGCCCTTGGATTCAATCCCTAATGTCACAAAAAATAAAATAAAGTCATGGAATTTGCTAGTGAGAAAGAAAAAGAGAAACAGAGATATTAGACCAGTGAAGTTGCATGGGTGGCCCACGTCCAGCAGAGCGGCTGTGCTGGCACCTTTCACGGTGGACGCAGCCCAATTTGACTGTGCGTCTCAGCGGTCCTTTGTCTTGCCCGCTCTCTGAGCTCTCTGTACTTGTGGGAGCTGCCTGCAGCTCCCAGCCGTCGTCGTGGCCCCGTCCTGCACAAGTACCCACTGCCCTACTCTTTCTGATCACCCGAAGCACTCATGCCTTGCTGGCCACTCCTGTCACGTGATCCCTCCTAGCTGCCTGGAAATCAAGTCTGTTGACTTAACACCTGGCTCTCGGAAACTAAACCAAGACAGTGTGGAGGCAGGCTGAATTTGTGGCAGCACCAGCAGCGTCTGCCGCTGAGAGGCAGGGTCTGCCCACGGGCCTGGCCTGGAGGTGGCTCACGGGCAGCCTGCGCTAGGGCTGGCAGCCAGAGATTGAGATAGGGCCACACGTCTCCACACTAGACATGGTGGGATAGATACACAAACACGGAGCAGGTGTTTGCCTGAGTAAGAATGGTACTTTTGTTTCTCCGTTTAGCCAGACGATGCTTCTCTCACCAGTACCACCCTGCCCAACGGGTCCCAGGATGAAGACGGGAGCTTCGCAGACCCCAGGAGCAGCTCCGTGGTAAGTCAACCCCGGCCACACGGTGGCAGATGGAGGAGGAAGGCATTCAGTACAGGAAGGTAGGAAGGAGCCATTCACTCAAGGCTGATTAGCAAACAGAACTTGAACAGGATCGCAGAGGTCCTCGAAACTCGGGAATGAGTAAGTGAGAGGCACTCCAAGAATTAGCAGCCCTGCCCCAAATCAAAGGGTGTTCTTTATACCTATGGAGGGTGGAGGGAGGAGTTCATCAACTCTGGTCCTCCTGGCTGAGTTCACCTAAAACAATGGCAGAGGCTTAACAACCCAGCCTAACTTTGCCATCTTAACCAGGAGTCACTTTACCCACAGCACGTACTAGAAACCTCCTCCTGGTGGCAGAGGCTCTCGATACTGCCTGTATCCCCAGCCCTAGCTCTCAGGACTCACGCAGGCAAACTCTGGCTCTACTTGACCTTGAGTAACAGAAGGTGTATTGTTGCTCCCATCGAGAACCCCTGTGCGGTGTTGGTGTCTCTGAGCTGGAGCTCTAGCAGGAGAGGACGTGACGGGCCTTCCCCAGAAGGCAGGGAAAGGCCTGGTAGACAAGGCCCTGGAGTTCCTTGAGGGCAGGTTGACACCAGATACTGCCCTGATGCTCAGGTGGAGGTGCCACACTCCAGTGTTCCTCTGGGATACCAGTTTCTCATCGTTGTCCATTGCAAGAAACAGGACAGCTGGCATTTGCATGCACAGCTCACTCCCAGGAATCCACTGTCCAGAGAACTAATGCCATTGACTCCATAGGGAACTAATGCCATTGACTCCATAGGGAACTAATGCTATTGACCCCTTGGGAACTAATGCTTTTAACCCCACAGGGAACTAATGCTATTCACCCCATTGGGAATTAATGCTCTTAACCCCACAGGGAACTTAGTGCTATTAACCCCCTAGAAGTTGGATTTTCTGTTGGGTTTTTAGGGTTTGGGTTATGGGATTGTTTTGTTGAATAGTGATGATATAAGGACAATGACATAATGTGAACGACTTTTACCAATTAGTGACTTATCAAGAACCCTGCAAGTGACGCATAGATAGACTGAGGAATCCTGACCCGCCCAGGGATGTCCCTCTGGCTGTAAATCTAGCTTTCATTTCCCATGCAAGACCATGCCTTGGGATGAAAATGAGTGAGAGTGTCTCTGGTTTGGAGAGCATCTCAAATACACCCTTCTTATTAATGAAAGCAAGTCATTCACAAATTCTGATGACTACTGGAATAAAAGTTCCCTGCAATAGATCTTGCCCAGTTGTGCTGTACCCTGTAACTAAAGACTTCTGATGTAAGCTCTTGCCCAGGATCTTTTATATTTGTTTTTTGCTACTGGGGATTAAACCCAGCAGCATTCTGTCTCCAAGCTACACCCCCAACCCTTTTTATTTTGAAACAGGATCTCACTAGGTTGTTGAGTGGCACAGTATGTTGCTCAGGCTGTCCCTGAACTTGTGATCCTCCCATCTCAGTCTCCCAAGTACCAGGATTACAGGCATACACCACCATGCCCAGCACCCAGGATCTTTTTTATTTTCCTGTCTCAATTGGTGGTACCCATATGCCCAAGAATCGTCCCTTTGGATCAGCCCAGCTCTGCCGCCTCAATTCCTCATCCCCATCTAAGACATGTAGATTTTATCATGTAAATGGTTGTAGGATACTTCTACCCCCTCCCCAACACACACACACTTTCTCCCTCCCTTCCTTTCTTCCTTTTTTTTTTTTGTGGTGTGTGTATGTGTGTGTGTGTGTGTTACTGGGGATTGAAGCCAGGGATATTCTATCTTTGAGCTATATCCCTAACCCCATTTTATTTTATTTTACTTTTGAAACAGGGTCTCACTAAGTTGTGAAGGGCCTTGCTAAGTTGCTGAGGCTGGCCTTGAGCCTTCAGTCCTCCTGTCTCAACCTCCCAAGTACTGGGATTACCACCACACCCAGCTCACCCCCCTCCTTTCTTACAAGGTCTCCTTTAGTACAGAAACTCATTGTCTTCCTTCCACATTGCTAAAGTGGCCCCTGAGTGATTTCTCCAGTGTTAACTTGATTCCCCCCCCCCAACCCGTCCTTCCCAGGGCTGCAAAGCCACCCATGTAAAATGCAGGCCTTGCTGAGAGTCTGCAGTGGCTGTCCAGCACTCTGTGCTTACCACGAGGGCTCTGACATAGTCGGCCCTCTCATCTGCATCTGTAGCTGGCTTGTTACACCCCCAGCATCTTGCAAAAGCCAGCAACGAAGATCTGGGTATGGTTCTCTCCTATATACCAAACGAGACTTGAAGCAGGGTTGCTGCACGATTGGATTTCTGAAAAAGAGTATAGTAGACATGACTTACTTTTTAAGTTTTTCCATAGTAGTTCTATGACCACAACTTTTATTTCTAATAAGATTGATGTTTTTCCCATTTCTTCATTCTTTGCTGCAAACTTTTCTGCATCACTGGTTCATTCACTCATTCACTCCACAAATCGTTATTGAGAACTCATCATTTACAGTTAGGATGCTTAGAAACTTGAGAGTGAAAGAAAGAAAATGATCTTGCACAGTAGTTATCGATAGAGCTTTCCAGGGTAAATTCATCACTCAGATTTCATTTTTGTTTTCATTGTATTTTTCTG
The DNA here is from genome assembly GCA_004027655.1 of Graphiurus murinus. Lineage (NCBI taxonomy): Eukaryota > Metazoa > Chordata > Mammalia > Rodentia > Gliridae > Graphiurus > Graphiurus murinus. Next base: position 175,478 of record PVLC010000734.1, read on the forward strand.
AAGACAAATTGGGTGCCTTTGATAACATAAATAAAGCAGCATTAGGCCTAAAAAACAGTCACTGGCACCAGCCTCAGACTCCAGCAGCTCTTACCATAGGCCACTACGTTTTGAGTGCCGCGGTTCTTGGTGATAAGGAACTATAGACAACCCAGTTCGGCTCCCCAGGTGCTATGAGGTGGTGAGATTTCCAGTAAGTCAGTGAAGCAGTGCTAAGGGCCTTTGGGGGTCATGGCCGTGACCCCTGTGAAGTTAATCTACCTTGCCAGGGTGCTCTCCCTCCCAGGGGCACCTTACTGTCTCTCAAGACTTCAGGAAGCCCAACAACTTGCTGTACTCAAATTTATATCATTTATATCATGGGATGGTATAAAGGAGGTAATCTAACTTTATCTTTTTCAAAAGAATAGTCCTAACTTGACCAGTACATTTTTTTCAATCTTTAACCTTTTTTTTAACATGTTTAAAATACCACCTTGTGATAAGTAAAATCTCTACATTGATAGGAGTGTTTGTTTCACTGTGGTTTGATTTTGAAATCTGTTAAGGTAAAGTCACTCTTGTCAAAATCTGCATCAAAGTTTTTTTTTTTTTTTTTTCTTTTTTCCCTCTTCTTGGAATTTTTTTGTCCAGATGAACTTAAAAAAAAAAGCCATGCCTACCCTTTAAAAACTTTTTGTTAGGGCTGAGTGTGGTGGCACATGCTTATAATCCAACCTACTCTGGGAGGCTGGGGCAGGAGGATCACAAGTTCAAGACTAGCCTAGGCAATTTAGTGAGACCTTGTCTGAAAATAAAAAAATAAAAAGTTCAAGAGATGTAGCTCAGTGGTTGAACACCCCTGAGTTCAATCCCTAGTACCACCAAAACTAAAATTGTTTTTTAATTAGAACTTTTTTCCTTTAATGTTTTATCACTAAGTAGAAAAAATTATTTTAGGTTTATTGACCTCATAATCATTTTAAGCTGGAATGAGGGTCTAATTATATCAAATGAATTATATCAGTTATATATATATGTATATATATATATGTACAGATTCAATCAACTGCAGATTAAATATTATTGAAAAATTGCATTTGTACTAAACATGTACAGACATTTTCCCTTTTTTCTTATTTCCTAAAGAATACAGTGTAACAACTATTTCCATAGTGCTTACATTGTATTTGGTATCATAAGCAATCTAGAGATGATTGAAAGTATTCAGAATGATGTGTTACAGGTTATGTGTAAATACTACATAATTTTCTAGAAGGGACTTGAGTATCCATGATCGTTAGTATCTGCAGGGATCCTGGAACCAGTCCTGGGGTTCCAAGGGACAAGTATGTATGTACGAGGTATCCGGCCTTCCCTCTCAGCTTACTTCACAACTCAAGGACTACTTCTGGACAGGCTGCTCCTTCTTCACTGTGGCATATGATTCCCGTGCCGTGAACACTCCTCCGTTCTGTTCTGTTTGGTTTTGACCCTTGTGATTCTAAGTCTCAGTGCCTCTATCTGGCTTTCAGCCCCTTTGAGCTGCCCCTCTTGATTAATTTGTTGCTTCTGTTTCTATACAATGACTTAACTCCTGGAGCACCAGCTCTTCATGAGCAGTGTGCTCAGATGCTTCAGATGCATGCATACCTGGAATCCGCTTCCATTCCTCCATTTCTGGCCTGAAGCGTTGCCTGTCTCCTCGGCTATTGTAAGTTCTTTTCACTATCACTGGAGTCTCAGCTACAGTTCCGTCACCTCATCCGTAAGAACCCTCTGGGCTGCTCCTTTTCCCTCTCCAGAACTTCCCAACAATACTTAATTTGTATTATAGAAATAATCTCTGAGCCAGGCATGGTGGCACATGCCTGTAATCCTAGTACTTAGGACACTGAGACAGGAAGATCTCAAGTTCAAGTTTAGCAACTTAGTTTCAAAGTGAAAAATAAAATAGAGCTGGAGGTGTAGCTTGGAGGTAGAACATCCCTGGGTTCAATCCCTGGCAATAAAAATAAGAAAAAGAAAAAATAAGCTCTAACAGTGGATTACTTGTCTTTAATACCATCCATACATGTTCTGTTCTCCTTGTAAGAAGCTCAAGAGGGGATTCTGACTCAAACCTCCATCCCACAGTGATTTGTATTACAAAGAGCAGGCTCTCATCAGTACAGTAGACTAGCTGTCAGCCAACCAAAGCGCCGAGCAGATGGACAGTGTCTACTTCACAGATTAAGAAACCGACATTCAGTAGATTTAAGTATCCCATGCCTTCAGGTTTTAAGTTCTAAATAAATTAAGCCTTTCAATTTACAGAAGAGTCTTCTTTTCCATAGGGGACTTATTTCAAAACATGGCAAAGCATTTCTTTGTTAGGAAACCGTAATAAACCACAGAAAAGCTGTCCACATCTTTTTAAGGATTCTTAACATGTGAATGTCTCAGTGAGCTTTCTGTTACTGTACCAAAACCCTGAGATAATCTACTTATAAAGAGGAAAGGTTTATATTTGCTCACAATTTTAGAGATTTCAGTCCATGGTCAGTTGGTCCCATTGCTTTGAGGAAGAGGAAGATGTTGAGCCACCGTCCTGATGTCATGGGTAGACCCCAGTGACCCCCCACAGCCTCGCCTCCTAAAGCTTCCGCTATGTCCCAATAGCACCAAGCTGAGTTCTGTGCCTTTACCTGGACCTTGAGGGGACTCCAGATCCGAACTCGAGCAGGAGGTGTTCTTTGTTCTGTTGTTGGTTTTCAGAACCACCAGAAGCCGACTGATGAGTTACATGGCCCTGGCCTTTTTTTTTTTTTTTTTTGGTCTTTTCTCCCACTGGTTACAGTATTTGGGCATCTGTGTTGTAATAATTGGCCATCTATTCACATGCTGTTTACACAATTAAAAGTGTATCATCTCCTTTGAAATAAAATGGGAATAAAAGGAAAATGTGAGGCTCAGATTTTTGTGACTCCCTGGTGCAATTTGTCGCACAGAATAGAGGATCTTTCATGAAGCAGGTGTTCCATTATCGCTAAATAAATATGAAACTAAAAGAAAAAACATCAGGCTCTGGGGGAAAAAGGAGCAGATTTTATGTGTGAGTAGCGTATAAAAGATTCTTGATGGAATAGCAGATTTTCATCGTCACACATATTCACAGATAATTCCCACATTAAAATTTATAGGATTTGAGTGTAAAATTCTGGGTAAGATTTCTGTATAAATTTGTTCTGGTGCCCATCTAAACCTGAGCTGTAACTTACTCGCAGGACTCTGGAAAAAGGGATTCGCATTCCTGATAATATTGCATGGGAGTTCACTGCTCTGGCAGGATTTCAGTGAAGAAAGCACCAAGCTAATTAGGAAGGGAAACCTTACTTAAGTTTTTGTTAGTCGTCACTCTGTATTTTGCAATGAGGGAATTAGCATTAATACTGATATAATTGATACAATTAAGACAAAATGCACCAAGATTAGCAAATCATATTCTAATTCTTAACTCACATGACATCAAGCATTATAATTTCTACAGCATAGCAAAGGCTAAACAACCAACATGTGAGAACTAAGAAGGCAGAGTTATACTGACCTTGACACATTCTCTTTTGAGAAACCCACATGAGCCACATACATCTAAACCATATGCAGCAACAAAGAAAACCAATGCAGGCTGCTTATGAAATCCAGAAGAGGGAGGGAGGGAGGGAGGGAGGGAGGGAGAGAGAGAGAGAGAGAAAGAGAGAGAGAGACCGACCGACCCTCTTGTGTGCTGCATAGCATAAACCAGGTTGGAATGAAGGGCAGGCTGCATTTGTGGTAAAATGTTCTGTCACCTTGCTTGGCAGTCCATCCTGGAGGCTATTCCCAGTATCTCCGTTCACGCCAATGGATCCGCAGACGCCGGACCGTCATCTCAGAGCCCACTGAGTGGTGAGTGGCACGTCCCCCTGCTCAACTCAGCTGTGTCTTCTGGCTTTTGTTTGGGCATTCAGTCCAGTTAGTTGTGGGTTCCTTCTTTATTGTTTATTTCTAATACATTTATTTTCAAACACATGAAAACAAAAAACGAGGGTAATAACTTTATAAAATAATAAAACATTTTAACGGGGTACCATATGATGCTTTAATACATTGGGCAATGCTCCTATCAGGTTAAGCATGTCCATCTCCCATCTCCTAAATATTTAAAGTGTGTATGTGTGTGTGTGTGTGTGTGTGTGTTTACATTCTACCTCAGAGCTACACCTCAGCCCTTTTTATTTTTTATTTTGGAACAGGGTCTCAGTATGTTGCTTAGAGTGTTGCTAATTTGCCGAGACTGGTCCCAAACCTGTGATCCTCCTGTCTCAGCCTTCCAAGGGCTGGCATTGCAGGAGTGCACCTCTACACCCAGCTACGTTCATCATCTCTTTATGGTGAAAACTTTCAGAGTCCTTCCTTCTGGCATTTCGAATTTACAGCAAGTCACTATTATCCATAGAAACCCCACTGTACATCACACACTGGAGCCTCCTGCACCTCTCCCTCGAACTTCCTTGCCTTTGCCCGATCTTCCCCGTCCCTCCTCCTCCTATTTCTAAGAGCAACAAGTGAGCAGGTTTCTCTCCCCATTCTGATTCTGCACCTTCCAGCACACTCTTTCCAGTGACCTCCAAACACTCCGCTCTGTCGCACCAGACATGAGCCGACTTGCAGGTGGAGTCCCTTCCTCCTTTGCCACGTCGTTTAGAAGCTGCTCCCTCGGGCCGTGTCGTTGACTTGAGGCCTGTAGCCCAAGTCCTCCATCTCTGCCCAGTGGTGGCAGGTCAGCCAGGAAGCAGGCCACTTGCAAGACTCCCTAATCAGTGCTCAAGTTCACTCTGCACAGGAGCAGCTCGTCACACTAGAGGTCACGGGGTGGCTTCTGTCTGGGCCTCTTCCTCTTGAGAGGTGGGCTTCTGATACGGGCTCAGAATGGAATCTCAAAGCCCCCCGTAGGAAACAAGCCTCCTTGGGCTATGCTCTTGCAGTTGCTCAAAGTTTTCCTGAAATGTGCAGTCTTCTTACACAGGGGCTGTGCGTTCGGAACTCACATCAAAATTCAAAGAAACTGAGACTGTTCTAAAATGGAACAGTTTGGGCTGGTTGCCCAAATCTAATCTACTGAAAACTATAGATTTGCACACTTTAAATGGTGAATTGCATGGTGTGTGAATTGCACCTCAGTAAAATGGATACCAAAAAATTCAAAGAGAAGAGATTTACCAGAAATTATTCCCCATCATTCTATTTAATGCCACCCCGTAATCTCGTTCAAATCATGCCACTGAAAGACAGACATCGCATGGGGTGGTGCTCTGGTTTGGAGAACTGTCATGTTAACCACTGCTCTCCAAAGAGTTTGTCCATCTAGCCTTAAGAAATTAAAGTACTATTTAATATTTTTCTTCTCTTTTGAATAACGAAAATTCACGATTTTCCTTTTGCCATTTTCTAAGTTCTTGGTGCATTTGTGTATTATGTTTGTATAGTACTGTTCAGAATTTTCAAATCTGTTGGCTTATAAATTTCTTCACTCAACTTTTAGTATAAAATTAATTAGGCCATCCATTAATTCTGCTTTTGTTCTTTTTGTTCTCATTCATCAAATAGCTTCTCTAGAAGAGAGCAATTGGTTCTTTTTGCATTCAAAGAATTCTTTACTTTACATATGAACAGTTTTGCCAGGCAATGAAACAAGATGACAAACCAAACTCAGAATCAGAGTGTGGGATTGCTTGAGTGATTTGTGAATTTCTCTATCTTTGGTCATGACATCTTTTGTCCCAATTTTCAAACTGGCTGGAGAAAAGCACTTAAGTGGGGCATGTTTATCCCCTAGTCAGCTTTTTCTTAATGTGTAGCATGCAAGGTCAGGCAGCCAATGACAAATTTTAAAAATCCATGTCACCTGAACAAATCTGGCAATGAAGTCCAAATTGAATTTGAACAAATCTTAAGAGGCAGATATTGCATATTTTGGGGTTTTTTGTTTTGGTACTGAGGATTGAATCCAGGGGCATTCTGCCTCTGAACTACACCCCTAGCCCTATTTTTTAATTCTTTATTTTGAAACAGGGTCTTCCACTAAGTTGTGGAAGGCCTCACTAAGTAGCTGAGGCTGGCTGCAAACCTGCCTCCTCTCTCAGCCTCCCAAGTACTGGGATTACAAGCATGTGCCACCACGCCCGGCAATCAGATATTGCATATTTTGAAAAAGAAAAAAACATGAAGGTAGAGGGAATTCCAAGAGGGATCCCCCTTTCTTCCTCTGGTTTAAGGTGCTGTTTCTTTTTTTTTTTTTTGGCGGTACTGGGGATTGAACTCAGGGGCATTCTACCTCCGAGCTATACCCCCAGCCCTATTTTTTTATTCTTTATTTTGAAACCGAGTCTCACTAAGTTGCGGAGTGCCTCACTAGGTAGCTGAGGCTGGCCGCGAACCCGGATCCTCCAGTCTCAGCCTCCCGAATGCTGGGATTACAAGCGTG